>CAUYSK010024700.1:0-51196 GCA_963575035.1 Avahi laniger | reverse complement strand
GGCATGGTGGCTCATGCCTGTAGTCCCAGCTACTTGGGAGGCTGAGACAGTAGGATTGCCTGAGCCCAGGAGTTTGAGGTTGCTGTGAGCTAGGCTGATGCCACGGCACTCGCCCCAGGCAAGAAAGTGAGACTCTGTCTCAAAAAAAAAAAAAAAAAGAAGAATGCTTTGTTTGGGAATCATCTTTTATTCACAAAGATTTCTTCTTTTCTAGTTGATGGAGAACCTTGTGATCAGTCTTTGAATATAACGTGGTATCTGAAAAGTGCTGATTGTTACAATGAAATCTACAGCTTCAAGGTAAGGAACGTAAAATTACAGACTTTTCTTGTACCTTAGTGGTCATCTGGTTCCAATCTCTTAATTTCACAGAGGAAGGAATATCATGTAGCTATGGAGGAGCAGAGCTGATACTAGAATGAATGCTTCCCAATTTGCAACCCTGCTATATCAGCAGTTCTCAAACTTTTTGGTCTCAGAACTCTTACATACTTAAAAATTATTGTGGACTCCATAAAGCCTTTGCTCATGTAGGTTACTATGTTGGAAATTACAACTGAGAAAATAAAAATGTTAATTTAATTTAAAATAACAATAATAAACTCATTATATGTTAATATAAATAACATTTTTGGTGAAAAATAACTATTTTTCCAAAAAAAAAAAAAAAACTGTATTCTAAGAGTAGCATTGTTTTGCATTTTTGCAAATCTATTTAATATCTGGCATAACAGAAGATAGCTGGATATCGTCTCCTTCACTCAGTCTGTTATGATATTTTGGTTGAAGTATATGTAGAAAATCTGACCTCTTACAGATATATAGTAGGAAAAGAAAATGGTATTTTAATAGCCTTTTCAGATAATTGAGGATTTTCTTTGATTCTGTACCAAAGCTTAGTAAGTGGAGTTTTTTAAAGATAGTTGTAATGTGGAATCAAATCATATTAATGAATGTTTTTGTACTTTAATACAAAACCCACTGGTGTGTCTTGCACTTTATATGGATCTTTTACCCATGCATGATTTTGTAATATTGCTCTTTAGTCATTTAGAAAATATTGGTTGACTAAATTGTATAGATTTTCTAAATATTAACTTATTTTACATTTCACTAAAAAGTACATTGTTAATAACCATCTCCTGGGCCCCTCTGTCTAATCAGTAGTTTCTTAAGTATTGGAAGCCATTAAGATCATGGTAGCAGATACAAGTTCTTCAAAATTCCAGTTTTTCCTTGAAAGGTCAAATTCTATCATTGTCAGTGAATACTGTCAGTTGTCTTCCTTGAAGTGAGAGTTTCCATTGCCCATTTTCAGAGAAATATCTTACAGATAACCAAGTCTCAAAAACTGCAATTTGTTAGTCTTTCTTTCAAGTAAATGTGATGTTCCATGAGAAAAGTGACTAGTTCACAAGTCAAAACAGTTACAGAGTGCTTTATCTCAACACAGTTATGTACTGTATTTTGCATACCTTCCATTTTGTCACCAAAATTATTAAAGTCATGTACTGCAAGTTCCAGATTTAATGACAGTCGTAATTTTTACTACTTCATCAAGGATATTCTTATATAAAAGTGGCATTTTTTTTTTTAAGAATCAGAGTTTTGCTGTATTGCCCAGGCTAGCCTCAAACTCCTGGGCTCAGATGATCCTCCTGCCTTAGCCTTCTGAGTAGCTGGGACTGTAGGCATGACCCATTGTGTTTGGCTATCTTTTTTTTTTTTTTTTTTTTGGTAATGTAGGATTGTGACTGTAAAGAGTATGATGACTAGTACCATTAGATGCCACTGCCTTGGTTCCTGATAAAGGGTGGCACTTTTACCCACCATTGCTTTTGTAATATCAGTGCAAGGCAAATATACTATTATTATGAAGATAGTTTTGGCCACTTAGACCTTGTGAAACAGTTTATCTACTAAGAGAATTGCCATGGTACATGATACTTGAGCATTAAAAATATATTGCTCTGACAGATTTTTCAGGCCTTTTGCATTCTGTTTCCATCCTTCATTTCAGTTGGCATGATTTTTCTTAAGATTCTCCTATTCTTGAAGTTTCTTTCTTTCTTTTTTTTTTTTTAAAGATACGACGTCTTGCCCTGTTGCCCAGACGCAGAGTATAGTAGCCCCCGATCATACCTCATTGTAACCTCAAATTCCTGGGCAAAAGCAATCCTCCTGCCTAAGACTCCTGAGTAGCTGTGACTATAAGTGCATGCCACCATGCCCAACTAATTTTTACATTTTTTGTGGAGGTGAGGTGTCACTCTGTTACCCAGGCTGATCTTGAACTCCTCGGCTCAAGTGATCCTCCCACCTCAGCCTCCCAAAGTGCTGGGATTATAGGCATGAGCCACTGTGCCCAACCTTGAAGTTTGTTTACAAAGATAATCTCACTGACCTTTAGAAAACATCCATTGTCCAGTCAGTTTTTCAGAACTAAAACATTTTGAATCTCTGCCTCGTATTAAATTTTTACATGATCTTTTTTGCACTGTTGGCCATTGTTTTTGCTTTTGTTATATAACATTGGGAAGGATGGGATTGACCTGATGGGGGAACTGAAAAGACTGGAGAATTTAGAGAGAAATAATAACATCTCCAGAATATGGTCTGAAATATCATTGATCTTTTTTTTCTCAATCACTAATTGAATTTGCAGGAAAAGGTTTATACATTTGAAACTTGACATAAACTGGTCAAGAGCTTAGAAGATGTTGTCTTTATAGGTGGTGCAAGTTAAGAATGTAGAAATTATTTTGGATTGCCACAGGATAAAAGTATGGAGGTGACAAGCAGATGGTTGGAGATGTGGAGCTTAGAAAAAAAGAGGGCAAGAATAGAGACTTGGGTATGGGAGAGAAATCACAGAACTGATAGGTGAAGCTACAGAAATGATTTTTTTTTTGAGTATCAGCAGTGGGCTGCAAATGGCTATAGCAGTTTTGTGCTATGTCTTAGCTTAGGAGCACGAGTAAATCTTTTCGTTGATGTTATTAATTTGGTCAAGTAACTCTTTTAAATATATTTTCATGTGACAAAACCCTTTGGGCTCTGGCAGTTTCCCAGCCTTCCCAAAATTGTTAGAGGAACTACTCTTTGTGAGCCAAAGACTAGAATTCTACATTTTAGAGTCTAATAATGTTAGATTGTTGGATACTGTTATATAGAGTGTTTATTTGATGCATGTTGCAAACTCAAAATTATATTTGTACTACAGATGATCTATTTTTTTTTTTGAGACAGAGTCTCACTGTGTTGCCCAGACTAGAGTGAGTGCCGTGGCTCACAGCAACCTCAAACTCCTGGGCTCAGGCAATCCTTCTGCCTCAGCCTCCCGAGTAGCTGGGACTGCAAGCATGCGCCATCATGCCCGGCTAATTTTTTCTATATATTTTTAGCTGTCTGATTAATTTCTTTCTATTTTTAGTAGAGACAGGGTCTCACTCTTGCTCAGGCTGGTTTCGAACTTCTGAGCTCAAACAATCCACCCTTCTCGGCCTCCCAGAGTGCTAGGATTATAGGCGTGAGCCACCGCTCCCGGCCTACAGATGATCTATTTTTTACCTTCTAAATATCTTATTTGTGAAAGGTAGATGAAATACTTTGTATCTTTTCTATTTTTCTAGTCAGAAGAAGTAGAGACATATTTGGAAAAACTTAAGGAAAAAAGAGGCTTGTCTGGGAAATATCAAACATCATCAAAATTGTTCCAGAACTGCAGCGAACTCTTTAAAACACAGGTAATCTTTGAAAGTGGTTGGAGGGAAATTGAAGATATAAAAAATGTAATTGTGTTTCCGGCCATATCCATTTCCCACACTCCAGTTGTTCCTTCTGGCAGGAATAAGTTGGAAGCATGTTCTAATAGGTGCATAGTAAGCCACTTAACATATTCATCTCATCGAAGGGGGGTTGTACTTTCCTTTGTGTGTAAAAAACAAACCTCCAATTTTTTTTATTGTGGTAAAATGTACATAACATAAAATTTACCATTTTAACCATTTTTAAGTGTAGAATTCAATGACACTAAATACATTTACATTGTTGTGCGGCCATCAGGTCATCTCCAGAACTTTCATCATCCCAAACTGAAACTTCATACCCGTTAAACGATAACTCCCCATCAACCCCCACCCTCCTGCCAGTTCCTGGTAACCACCGTTCTATTTTCTGTCTATGAATTTGACTACTCTGGATACCTCATATAAGTAGAGTGGTACAATTTTTTTTTCTGACTCCTTTCACTTACCAGAATGTTTTCAAGGTTTATCCATGTTGCAGCATGTATCAAGATTTTACTCCTTTGTAAGGCTGAATAATATTCCACTGTATGCATATACCATATTTTGTTTATCCATTCATCTATTGATGGACATTTGAAACCTCAAATTTTTAATTCTCTTGTCACCTCATGTAATTGATAATGTTCCCAGAAAAATTAAGGTTTTTAAGTTTTACTGCTACAGATCTGAAATCAAAAGGCATCATCACTGCCTTGTTTTGTGGAAAGAGGAAGGTGGGAATAATATATTTTTAATGTTTCCATATATGTAATCATGTAAGTGGAGATTCTGATATGAAATTCTATTATCTTAGAAATAGGATCTAATACCAGCTTTTGATAGAAAAATTTTATAGATGTTGAAAATAATATTGTAACTATAGCCTTTACTTTGTCCTTCCTGCATTTAAAAATTGCTTTGGAATATTTAGCAAATTGCCTCAAACTGGCAAGGAGTTCACTGATCAGTTACTAGAAGTAAAGTTTATTGATAAGAAGACTTTAATAATTGGTAATTGATAAACAGATGAAGTAATTGATAATAGGATTATAAAGGTTAAGGTCTTGGAGGGAAAAAAAAATAGCTTTAAAATGGTGAAAGAAAGCGGGTGTAGTGGCTCATGCCTGTAATCCCAGCTGCTCACAAGCAGGAGGATCACTTGAGGCCAGGAGTTCGAGATCAGCCTGAGTGATACAGTGAGAAGTGAGACCCAGTCTCAAGAAAAAAAATGGTGAAAGAATGGTAGAAAGAAAAAGCTAGAAACAATGTGATGTTGAGTATTTTGTGTTTTCTGATGTTTCTCCAAATTTTCCCTCAGGCTAGTAGGATTGGTTGGTCTTTCTCAGATTTGATTATGGAAAGCTACCTTGTGTCCTGTTGGCTCAGGTTGCCTCCTTTTAGATCTGCTATAGCCTTCCCACGGTCTTGGCATATACCTCTGTTGGTAAAGTTTCCTTTTCTCCTCCAATCAAATGTAACAGAGTTGAACTGTACAGTCTAATCACTCAGGAAGGAGAATGGCTCACCTGCTGATACCTGGTAAGAGATAATTAGTGTGTTTTTTTTTTTGTTGTTTTTTTTTTTTTTTATAGGCTTGGAATGTTATGTGGAAGGAATAATGGACCTAAGAGTCAGGAATCTTATGTTCAAATCTTATTTTTTCATCTAAAGCTTTATAGCTTTGACTTACATTTTCCTCATCTGTAGAATGAGGGGCAATTATCCAAGATCCTTCTATTGGAAAGCGTGTATCCTATATCTAAGGTTTTGTCATTCTTAAATGTTTATTATTGAGTGGTCAATTTGGTTTGATATTATTTTTTAGTTCTTAACGGGGTTTTATTCACTTGTTTGTGGTTGATTGGAAATCTTTTTTTTGGAGATAGTGTCTCTCTCTGTTGCCCAGGTTAGAGTTCAGTGGCATCATTATAGCTCACTGCAGTCTCAAATTCCTGGGCTTAAGCAATCCTCCTGCATCAGCCTCCCAAGTAGCTAGGACTATAGGCATGTGCCACCATGACTGGCTAATTTTTCATTTTTTGTAGAGTTGGGTGGGAGAGTCTTGCTGTGTTGCCCAGGCTGATCTTGAACTCCTGGCCTCAAGCAGTCCTCCTCCCTCAGCCTCCCAAAGTGCTGGAATTATAGATGTGAGCTACTGCACCCAGCCTAGAAAACTTTCGTTTGCTGATACTATATTATTATATTTACTGTTACAGTGCTATGTTTTACTTTAACCATTTCTGTGTATTTTGAGCTACATTTTTCTTTTACTATTTATACATCTTTAATTTTAGTTTTACGTTTCTTTTATAGAGCTTTTCTGGGGATTTTGTGCATCGACTGCCTCTTTTAGGAGAAAAACAGGAGGTAATTGTTTTTCTTATATATTTCTGAGAGTAAAGTAAAAATTCCAGCGGCTCGGGAGCTGTATCTCCAGGGAGGGAGCACTGCGCTTGGGTAGCTGGTGGAGGTGGCAGCTGGAGGAGCACCAGAGGTAAAAAAAAAAAAAAAAAAATTCTGATTTTTCTTTTTTTTAATGTTTAAAGGCTAAGGAGAATGGAACAAATTTTACCTTTATTGGAGACAAAACTGTAAGTGCATTTGGGAATTTGGGACATTGAACACATATTTTAGTTTTCTAATGTTCATGTATTTTTAAATTGTTCTTTCAGTATGCTAACATTTAAAAAGAAAGTTAAGACAGGAAGCTATACACCAAAATGTTAAAAATAGTTGTCTCTGGATGATATCATGAATGATTTTTATTTTCTTTGTGTTTTCTCTATTTTCTCTATTTTCTACAATAAACTTAAATTGCTATTGTCCCCTCATAAATATTTGTAAACAGGAAGAAACTTGTTAAAAACCTTAAACTCCATTTGAAATTATCTGCGATAGAATACAATTGGAAGAGAGTTTGGAAAATTGAAATAAGATCAAAAACTATAAATACACCTTACATTTTCATAAGTACACATTATATGGATGCTTATTTCACTTTCTAATTCACAACTAATTCCTCAAAACTTTAGTAGTTAAAAATATAGAGGAAATAAGTTATCCATGTTGGGTCATATTTTTTACAAAGCTGGTTAAAGTGTTTAATTTCATAACAACTTTATTAAGACGTAATGTGCATATCACAAAATTTACTTTTTTAAAGCATACAAATTAGTGATATTTAGTATATTCACAAATTGTGCAACCACCAACCTCTGTCTAATTTCAGAAACTCTTCATCACCCCAAAAACCCTATACTCATTATCAGTCACTCCCCATTTCTCGCTTCCCCTAGCCTCTGGGAATCACTAATCTTTCTGTCTCTATGGATTTTCCTCATCTGGACATTTTATGTAACTGGAATCATATAATACATGGACTTGTGTTCGGACTCTTTCACAGTTTGCAACTCTGTCTTAACCTTTGCTTCCTGCTTGCACAGAGCCTTAAGATCAGCCAGACGTGAATGAGTAGGGCCGTCTCAGGTCTCTCCTAGGCCTGTGCACAGCTCTGGACATTACGTGTACATAACCATGCACATACTTGTGGCCTTCTAGATTTCCAGTAATTTCTGGAACTTTTCAAAGTTCCTATAGACATCTCATTCTCCAGTTTTTCTTTTTAAGTTTTTGGTCAGCCTTTTGATAGTTCCAGCTGTTAATGTTGACCAGCAGCCATGATCTGCTGAGTGTTTTTGACAAATGCCCTGAGTACAGGGTTGTTGACACTGAGTGATTTCTGAGTCAGGTCAAATAAAGACAAACTCTGAGAATGGAGCTTTTCAGCAATCTGCCAGACAGCTCTGGCGATTGGTCTTTTAGGGACCTCCAAACCTGTTTGGTTTTTTTTTTTTTAGTGTCTTATTATATGAATACATTGCAATTTGTTAAATTCTCTATTCTTGATCATTTATGAGTTTCCTTATCTTGTACTTTTAAACAGTGTTGTGATGAATATTCTTGTAGGTACATTTGTTTTCAAATCTTTATTTTCTGATTTCAAAAGATTTCTATATTGGTAAAAGTTTTTCATTCTATAATTTCAAGTAAAAATTCTTTGTAATTTTGATTTCTAGTAGTTGTAGCAGTTTGGTGTGCTTTCACAGAGCACATGTATATTAACCAAAATGAAATCATATTATTTATACTACTGTGTAATATTTTCTTTTCACTAACAGATTCATACATTGAACACTACTTTTTTCACAGTTGCCTGAAATTCCATTTATCATGATTTTTTTATAATTAACTCCCAATTGGTGTGCATTGGGTTGTTTCCAGATTTTCACTATTGTAGATAAGATCATATTCATAATGTCTAGCTGTATCTTTGGTACATTTATAATGTTTTCTTTAGGCTAAATTCCTGGAGGCGGAATCACTGGATCCAAAGGTATGCACAGTTTTGTTTTGTTTTTTTGTTTTTTTTTTTTTTGAGACAGTCTTGCTCTGTTGCCCGGGCTAGAGTGAGTGCTGTGGCGTCAGCCTAGCTCACAACAACCTCAAACTCCTGGGCTCAAGCGATCCTTCTGCCTCAGCCTCCCGAGTAGCTGGGACTACAGGCATGCGCCACCATGCCCGGCTAATTTTTCCTATATATTTTTAGTTGTCCGATTAATTTCTATTTTTAGTAGAGACGGGATCTCGCTCTTGCTCAGGCTGGTTTCGAACTCCTGAGCTCAAACAGTCCACCCGCCTTGGCCTCCCAGAGTGCTGGGATTACAAGTATGAGCCACCGCGCCCAGCCCATTTCTTTCTATTTTTTTGTAGAGACGGGGTCTCGCTCTTGCTCAGGCTAGTCTCGAACTCCTGACTTTGAGCGATCCACCCGCCTCGGCCTCCCAGAGTGCTAGGATTACAGGCATGAGCCACCGCACCCGGCCTTAAAATTCTTTGTCTATGCTTTGTCAAAGTGCTCTGCAGAGAAGTTGTAGCACTTTGTGGTCCCAAGAAAGTGAGAGTGAGTTTCCATCTTTTTCCACAAACACTGGCTATTACTATTTAAAACAGATTTTATGCAGTTTGTCTAGTTAAGCAGTAATTTATTGTTGTAAATTGTATTTAAAAAATTATTGGTGAAGGTGAATGTTCATTTATATGCGTATTGGCTGTTTGTATTTTTGCTTTCTTCAGTTGTTATCTGTGTGTAGCATACAAGCTTGAGACTTGTTCCTAGTGATTAAAGCTGCCTCAAAGATGACCCTGTTGAATATCACAAGTAATATTTAGAAATACTTAGTCAGTATTGGCCAACAAACATATAAAAAAATGCTCAACATCTCTAATCATCAGGGAAATGCTAATCAAAACCACAATGAGATATCGCTTAACTCCATTGAGAATGGCTTTTATCAGAAAGTCCCAATACAGCAAATGTTGGTGTGGATGCAGAGAGATGGGAACACTCTTACACTGCTGGTGAGACTGCAAACTAGTACAGCCTTTATGGAAATTAATATGGTGATACCTTAAAGAACTGAAAGTGGAACTACCATTTGATCCAGCAATTCTACTACTGGGTATTTACCCAAAGGAAATGAAAGACATTCTATAAAAAAGACATCTGCACTCGAGTGTTCATAGCAGCACAATTCACAATTACAAAGATGTGGAAACAACCCAAGTGTCCATCAATACATGAGTGAATTAATAAAATGTGGTATATGTATACCATGGGGTACTACTCAGCCATAAAAAAATGATGAACTAATACCCCTTGTACTAACTTGGATAGAACTGGAGCCTATTCTTCTAAGTGAAGTATCACAAGAATGGAAAAATAAACACCACATGTACTCACCATTAAATTGGTACTAATTGATCAACACTTATGTACATACATGGAAATAACATTCATAGGGCATTGGACAGGTGGGGGGGGGAAGAGGGGATGGGTAAATTCATACCTAATGGGTACAGTGCATGATGTCTGGGTATTGGGTGTGCTTGTAACTCTGACTTGAGCAGTGCAAGGACAATATATGTAACTGAAGTGTTCGTATCCCCATAATATTCTGAAATAAAAAACAAACAACAACAAAAGAAATACTTAGTATATAGTCAAAAGAAGTCAAAGAATTATCTGCCCTTTGATCTTTCTTCCTGAAAATCGGGCCTGAAGTAAATATAAACTTATTAAAGAGTACTCACCAGTTCAGTACCTCCACTCTCTTTTATTAAAGCGCTGATAAAACACAGATGTTTGTAGAGAAAAGGTCCTCTCTCTGTTCCTTCCCCTAAGAAAAGATTGATAAATGAGAATAATATTTTGATTAACTCTTTTTGTTTGATGTAAGTAGTAATGTGATACATTCACCATTATAATTTTTGCAAAGTCAATAAATTATTTTTTAGAGCAGTTTTAGGTTCACAACAAAATTAAGTACATAGAGTTTCCCCATACCCCTGTATGCCTGCACACTCCTGTCCCATCATTAACAAACTGCATCACTGTAGTACATTTGTTAAAATTGGTGAACCCACATTGGCATACCTTTATCAACCAAAGTACATAGTTTACATTAGGGTTCACGCATGGGTTTTGACAAATGTGTACCTTTTTTTTTTTGGAGATGGAGTCTCGCTCTTTTGCCCAGGCTAGAGTGCCCTGGTGTTAGCCTAGCTCACAGCAACCTCAGACTCCTGGGCTCAAGTGATCCTCCTGCCTCAGCCTCCTGAGTAACTGGGACTATAGGCATGCACCACCACGCCCGGCTAATTTTTCTATTTTTAGTAGAGATGGGGTCTCGCTCTTGCTCAGGCTGATCTTGAGCTCCTGAGCTCAAGCCATCTTCCTGCCTCAGCCTCCCAGAGTATTAGGATGATAGGCATGAGCCACCGCGCCCAGCTGACAAATGTTTAATAACATTTCCACTATTACACTATACAGAATAGTTTCGATGCCCTAAAAATCTTCTGTTTTCTGCCTGTTCATCTCTCTGTTTCCCCTAAACTCCTAGTAATCACTGATCTTCTTACTGTCTCCACAGTTTTGCCCTTTCTAGAGTGTCATATAGTGGGAATTAGACAAGTACGTAGCCTTTTCAGGTTGGCTTCTTTCACGTAGTAATATCCACTTAAGGTTCCTCCATGTTTTCTGGTGGCTAAGTAGCTCATTTCTTTTTAGTGCTAATACTCCATTGTCTGGATATATCAGTTTACAGTCTCCTATTGAAGGACATCTTGGTTGTTTCAAGTTATAGCAATTATGAATATAACTGCTGTAGACATTTGTGTGCAGGTTTTTATGTGGATGTAAGTTTTCATTTCCTTTGGGTGAATACCAAGGAGCATGATTGCTGGATTATATGGTAAGAATATGTTTAGTTTTGTAACCATTGAGAGCGTAAGTAACTAGATTACCACATACAGCTTTAATTACCTTACTGATGGGATTAAAATTTGTGTTGAAGAAGACTTATAATTTTGAGGCATTATCAAGAAGACAGTGTTTTAAAAATCGTCCTGTTAAGAAGGAGGAAATAATTAGTAGTCAAGGTGGTCGTTAAGAACACAGGCTCTGGGGTCAGACGTTCCAGATTTCGAAGTCCAACTCTACAGCTTAAAACTTCTTGGAAAAATTAGTTATTTTCTTGTGCATCAGTTTCTTGCATGGTAAAATGGAGCTAATAGGAGTGACATCACCAAGAATTGAGTAGGGAAGTCCAGGTCTCTGTGTCTCCACAAAAGCAATTAATAAGCTGTCACACACTTAAAATAACAAGGAAAATTTTACTGAAGAAGCTGCTGCACTGTATTAAGAAAGTGCATTGGTGTTTTAAATTGTCCATTTACCATCCCCTCTTTCCTAGTTCAGAGGCAGAAAGATGGCAACCAGCAGTCCTGATGCAGATTGCTAATGCCAGAGGGACTAATATGAACCTTATTCTTAAAGACTGGTGGTTGTCTGTTTTGACCTGTCTGACAGCTCCCTGAAGGACCTGTGCAAGGACTTGCCTTTGTTTTGCCTGACTTGGGAGTGTTCTAGGGCTGTGGTGGCTTCCTGGGTTGTATTTGTCAAAGCATTTATGGCCAGAAGTATTGGCTGCATAGGGAAAGGAATAACAGTGGGGACAAGCAATAGATGAGAAAAGGGACTTTTAAAAGCTCCTGTGTATGCTGGAGAATTGAGAAAGCCATGTGCATTCTCAGGACTGGACACCTGCTCAGAAAAGACCTCAGATGATCCTAAGCTTTCACGATGGCTGATCTTCAGGCTCTGCACAAGCAGAAAGTGAAGACTAAGGAAGAGCTTTCATTGGCCCAGCTAAGTGTTGAAGCACTGCCCCATCTGCAAAGACTGGGAGGGTAATATTTTTCTTTTTTGGCTCCTAGTGTTTAAGTAGATCTTTGTCAAAACACTAGCTGACCACTAAGCTAAAGGAACACAGACTCCAGTAGCAGACTTTACAAAAATAGTTTAGAAAAGTCACTAAACAAATAAAACAGCAACAGCCCCCACCAGCAGCTAACAGGTGGAGGGCACATTCTGGTTTCCACAGCTGCTACATTATATTATTCAGAATGTTTATTAATAGTTTTCAACAAAAATTATGAGTTGTACAAAGAAACAAGAAAGTATGACACATTTACAGGATTAAAAGAAAAAAACAGAAAGTGCCTCTGAGGAAGCCTGAGTATTACTTACCAGACAAAGACTTTAAATGAACTGTCTTATATATGCTCAAAGAGCTTAAAAAACCAGATGTTGTGGCACACACCTGTAGTCCCAGCTACTTGAGAGGCTGAGGCAGGAGGATCACTTGAGCTCAGGAATTTCAGTTCAGCCTGGGCAATATAACAAGACTCAGTCTCTAAAAAAAAAATGAGAAAGAAAGAAAGAAAAAGAAGAAATTATAAGATGATAAAACGACTAAGAAAAGCAAGAATGAAGAACTAAAGAAAACCAGGAAAACACAGAGATAAAAATGACAAAAAGAAAGAAGACAAATGAGCAGAGCCTGAGAGACCTATGGGACACCACCAAGTATATCGATGTGCACATAATAGGAATTCCAGAGGGAGAAGAGAGAGAGAAAGGTACACAAAGAACATTTGAGGAAATAGTGGCCAAAATCTCTTCAAATTTGATAAAAGCATTAATTTCGAAAAGACTGAGAAGCTCACAAAGCTGAAACTCTAAGCAGAAATGAATAAACAATGTTCTATGTCCATAAACTATTATCATTCATCTGTAAAAATGAACAAGTACTGATACATGCAACAGCATGGATGAACCTTGAAAATATTAAGTGGAAGACACAGAAAGCCATGTGTTTATGGTTCATTTATATGAAATGTCCATAAATAGACAAATCCATGGAAACAGGAAGTAAATGAGTAGTTGCAAGTGGTGGTGGGAAGGACAGATGGGGAATTACTGCTTACTGAATACAAGGTCTCCTTTTGGAATGAGGAAAATGTTTTGGAACTAGATAGAGGCAGTATTTGTACATCATTCTGCAGCGTACCACATTGCCATTGAATTATATACATTAAAATCGTGAATTTTATGTTATGTGAAATTTACCTCAGTTTAAAAAGGAGGATTAAAGAACATAATAAATGCTGAGTAGAGTGCCTGGCATATAAATGTTAGTTTTACAAAATCAGAATTGCTACATTCCAGAGTTAAATGTAAACTTTATCAAATCCTGGAATGTGGAAATCAGTCCCTTTTGGAATTTGTAAGAGATGGTTTTAAGATATTTAAAATTGGTAACAAAGCAGTTTATTACACCAGTGTTTTATTGGTTAATGAGCAAGCAAATTCCGGAAAGGTTCGGTAATTACTGTTAATAAGACATGTGATACTCATAACTTCAAAGCTGTAAAGTTTTCTCACAGACTGCTCCTGAGTCTTGTCAGAGAGAGACTATTAGGCAGAGATGAATCACTGTATGATTTAGCATGACATTTATGCTCTTACATTACTAAGATACCATAGTAAATGTATAGCTGAAGAATCATTTAATCTGTTTGACACATTGAATTTTTGTGGAATATAATTTCTGAACTATTACTTAGCCTTTTCTTGGGTTTGTAAGACATTTTAACCATTTGAGAAAAGTTGTGACTGCACAAGAAAATGCACAAATGTGTAAAATCTGTTATCCATTTTGAGGGGTTTCATAGATCAGTGAAGCTTACTCAGAGATCTCTGGATAAAAGTTTCTCCTTCTAAGACCAGGTGGTAAAAATTGCAATTCTAGGTAGCAGTACCTTCTTTCACACATAAGGAAGAAGCAGCCAGTCATTTTCTATGTACATCTTTATCTTTGTATCTTAGTCTTGTGGTGGTGAAGTTTAATCTATGTGGAAAGCAAGAGTTACTGCTCAAGGGCTTGGAGGCTGTTAATCTGTCTTCCTTGGCTTTGAGGGGCAGTGACTCTTGCTTTCCACGTAAACTAGGCCAAGGTTAAGTTTTTATATAAATGTGAGGCCATGTCAGCAGATATTCTGATAGTCTTGTGAAGGGCATTGAACAAAGGGAATTAGATTCAGGAATTGGTGTTTGTAAGTCATGTTTATTGACATCATCATAGTTTTTTTTAGGTGATTTAAATAATCCTTAGTTTAAATTCCTTAGCTTGTTGTGATATCTGTAAAACATAACCAGGTATCCAAATGTGGCTTAAACAGAGATTCAGCTTAGTGGTTTTTGTTGAGGTTTTCCTCATAAAGAAATGTTAAATGTATAAGATACAAGGCACCTTGCTTTTTAGTAATTCATAATCTAGCCTACTTTATTTTGTGCACTATAGGCTTGTTTGTTGTGCCTACTGTTTTAATCAGTGGAAGTGAAGGACTCTACCATGTTTCTGGACACATTCTGGAGCAAAATTTTCATATCGTATTATTAACTTGTGTTTTCATTTCTTAAGATTTGAAGGTTTGGTGCCTTTTCCCCCTCTCTAGGCAATGCATGAACCATTGCAAACTTGGCAAGATGCACCTTACATTTTTATTGTACATGTTGGCATTTCATCCTCAAAGGAACCATCAAAAGAAAATTCACTAAGTAATCTTTTTACCAGTAAGTGCAATTCATTTCTTTTTAACATTTATGTTGTTATCTAGTTATGTCATACATGGTGGTAGGTAGTATAAAATTGCTTTAGGTGAGGGATAATTCATTAAGAATGTTGTGAAGTGGGGAAAATGGGGGACATTAACATTTTTCTGCACCCGATATTACTAGGCACAGTCGTGGGCACTTCACATATTTCTTATTAGGTTTCATTTTCCTTCATTTGATCCTCCTGCATTTTAAGTTTTTAATTAGTATCATATTTTCAGTATTCTGAACTAGAATTGTCAAAACTTGGTCACTAAGCCAGAACCCAGATTTTTTAAATTAATTAACATTGGTAATTTTTAATGTGTCAAGAATTTTTTTTTTAAGTTTTTTCCTTATTGCTGCCTAGTTCATCTTTTACCTGGAATTTTACAGTAACTCCCTAACTGGTCTTATTCCTATGGTTTCCTTTTTTGTTTCTTCTTTCTACTGTGTAGTTTCCTTACGTACCTTGCTTTCTCAAGTAGAATATTGAGTGGAAACAATGATGGCAGCCATCCTTATCTTGCTCCTGACTTATTTGGCAGTACTGGTACATTTCACCATTAAGTATGATGTTTACTGTAGATTTTTCCAAAGATTCTTTTTTTCTTTTTTTTATTCTTTTCTCTCCCTATTTTTTTGTTTTTTTGTTTTTTTTTGAGACAGGATCTCGCTCTGTCACCCAGGCTATAGGGCAGTGACATCATCATATCTCACTGCAACCTCAAATTCCTGGGTTGAAGCGATCCTCCTGCCTCAGCCTCCCAAATAGCTGGGACAACGGGTATGGGCCAGCATGCACAGATAATTTTTCTGTTTTTTGTGGAGATGGGGTCTCACTTTTGCTCAGGCTGGTCTTGAACTCCTGCCCTCAAGCAATCCTCCCGCCTTGGCCTTCCAAAGTCCTAGGATTATATGCGTGAGCTAATACACCTGGCCTCAAAATATTCTTTATTTGGTTAAAGATATTCATTTATATTTCTTTTTTAATAATATTATTTTCATTTTTTTTTTTTTTTTTTTTTTTCAGTATTAAGAAGGGAATACTCAGTTTTTTTAAAGGGTTTGATTATATTGGTTAAAATGATCTTATGGGCTTTCTCATTTGGTATGTTGCTGTGGAACACTGTATTAACTGATCTTTTTCTTATTTTTTTGTGTGTGTCAAATACTCAAGGAAGGGAAAAACTGGTCTTCTAATGTTAAAACCATTCTTGAATTTTTTGGATACCACTACTTGGTCTTGACATACAAACGCACACAAACATACACACTTTCATATACATTACTAGATTCCATTTGCTAGTATTTTTTTAAGTTTGTCGTCTATATTCAAAGTAAGACAGGCCTATAATTTTCTTTTCTCATACTGTCTTTCACTGGTTTTGGCATCCAAGTTATGCTAGTCTCCTCATACAATGAATTGGAAAATGTCACCTATTTTTAAATTCTGTGGAACAGTTTTTGTAAGGGTAGCATTATCCATTCCTTGAGTGTCTGGTAGAACTCACCTATAACACTGTTTGAACCTAATGTTCTTTTTTCCCCCCCAGGTAACCTGATTTTAATCAACTGATTTATTTTCTTTTGTAGTAATAACTGGTTTTAGTTTTTCTGTTTTCTCACGAATCAGTTTTTTTTTTATTTGGCCTTTTGAGAAATTGTCCATTTTATTTAAGATTTCAGATTTATTGATAGTTATTAATGATATTTCTTTAGAATGTCTACTGTATCTGTAGCCTTTGAAAATCCTTAATATTGCCTTTGCATCTTCTCTTTCTAATTTGTTAAATCTTTCTAGAATTTTATTTTGTTATGTTTTCATCCCAATGAACCAGCTTTTGGTTAGGTTAATTTTCCTAACTATTTCTTTGTCTGTTTCATTAACATCTACTTTATCTTTATTATTTCTTTCATTTGACTTAGTTTTAAACTTTTGCTTTTTATGATTCTTGTATTGAATGCTTAACTCCCAATCCAAAAATGGGTCTTATGCCTTATAGTGATATGGAAATGTAGTGGATCTAGGCAACCGGAGGGTGGCCTGGCACAGTTTCTGGACCCCATAAAGTGTGTGTATTCTCCTGTTTCTTTCGGCCCATGACTTTCTAATGGGTAATAGTCTCAAGTAGCAGTTGCCAGTGTTTATTTTCAACCTTCTTTCTTTGAAAAGGATGGAAGGAAAGCCCTTTTCCACTCCACTTCCTCCTCTTCATACATCAAATCTGGCTATGGTCCCTCCTCTTTTTCTTTGAAACCTAGTATTAATCTGTCTCTGGAGATGATTACTTCTCAAATAAATCAGATTTTTATTTATTAATCATACTTAAAATTTATCCAGCTCATTGTCAATTAGTCTTAAAATAGTCAATCTTAAAATAGTTTTTCAATTACAGACCGTCTTAAAATAGTAGGTTTGCTTCAGTGAGGCATATATGTCTTTCAGATTCATGCTGTCACTGTCACTTTTTCTGCTTCATTAAATATTTTGTAATTATTAACAAAGTTTTTGGAAAAAATGTTAACTAGCAAGTTTTGGAAAAGTTGAGTTCTATGTTTATGGGATAGTGCTTTCCTTCCATCTGAAATTTTGAGTTATTATTTTCAGTTTGAAGTGAGGGTCTAGGGTACATGATTAGGAAGCTGGATTGTTTTCCACCTTATTTTATCAGGGAAAAATAAATGCAACCCTGTGCATCATCTGTGTGAGTTAATATGAATTTCTATTTTTACCTTCTTCTGAAAATTATGCAGTAATGTGTCAAGATCACATAAAATTGTAGTTGGTAGAAAAATAATAAAGGATTAGGAAAATATAGGTAAGGAAGGAGAGAAAATACAGAAGATGGTAGAATGAAGAAAGGAAGTCCTGTACAACATATTAGTGATGTTTTGTAAGAATAAGTATATATGAAATGTGTTTGGAATTTACGGTACAGGATGAGTAGTTCCAAATGGACAGCCAGAGAAGGCTTTATGGAGGAAATATCATTCAGTCTAGTCTTTAAGGAATGTAAGAATGGGAACAAGAGGGCTTTCCCACTTCAGACTGGAACAGAGCCGTGGAAGCCTGTGCAGGACACAGCATGAACTATGAGAACACTTAATGAATTTCAAAGTGCTGTACAATGTAATATGCACCAGGATTGAAGTGGCTAAAAGTAAATGATCCAGTGAACTTTTCATTAATTTCATTTAACATTGGAAAGTGTTTTTGTTTAATTTCTGTATTCATTAAATTAATTTTAAGGACTGTGTTTTGACAGTGACTGTTGAAGTGAAGGGTCCCTATGAATACCTCACGCTTGAAGACTATCCCTTGATGATTGTAAGTGACCTTTTATTCTTTACCCTCAGCATTGATTAAGTTTAGCTTGAAAGATTGTCCGTGTTTTGTGGCAGTATTCTTTTTTCAAAAATTTATACCTACATAGTTAAGAAAATGTTACTTACAATTCTAGATTTATTTCTTATTAGACTGAGACTTTGGGAGGGTCAGTGTACCCTTGTATACCTTATTTTCTTATTTGTAAAATGAAGGAGTCAATAATCTATGGATTGGGAAATACTTCAAAGATTGTCTCACGTCTCATTCTCTCTAGGATCCGTAGCAGGGCATTTCTTACTACAACCCTGTCGTTTCCGATCCCACTTACTTCATCCCACATGATGAAACTTCTTCCTCTTCATTGTGTGTGCCTGAGTATGTGTGCATGCACCTGTGTCTGAGAATATCCTTAATCTATTTTCAGACTTCCTTTGTTAGTGATTATTCTCTTCTTCCTTCCCCTTTATTAGTTTTCCCATTTTGTCGTGTTTCCTTACCTGTAGATGTATCCTCACCCAGTCATGCCTTTTTTCCTCTTCAGTGTTGTCTTCATTTATATAACTTTAGATTATGAGTCAAGGAAGCTCTTTTAATACAGAAGAACAGTCACTCTTGAGAAATTCTTACATCATCTTCCTGTGCTCAAGAGGAGATAATTCTTTCCTGTTAGTATTAAACTACAAAGAAATAATTATTTTTAAATAGAAGGTAGAATATGTATATTTTTGTAGTTTGTTAAAACTGTATATTGATTCTAAATCTAGATACTTGACTCTTGGCCCTAATTCTTCTTTTTATCTCTTACTCAATTTTATGACAGTTTTTTATGGTGATGTGTATTGTATATGTCCTATTTGGTGTTCTGTGGTTGGCATGGTCTGCCTGCTACTGGAGAGATCTCCTGAGAATTCAGTTTTGGATTGGTGCTGTCATCTTCCTGGGAATGCTTGAGAAGGCTGTCTTCTATGCAGAATTTCAGAATATTCGGTACAAAGGAGAATCTGGTATGTAACCAAAAAATATTTAGCAATTTGAGTGATTGGCAGGTGAGAGATGTGAAGATTTTCCTAAGGTCAACAGTCATTAAACAGGTCTAATTTTCCAATTACTTAATTTTTAGACTAACTTAAGCAGGAATCACTGTGATTGTGACTTTTATTTTTAATCTCACAATTTATGGATTCAGTGATGTGAGTAATTTTACTGAAATACCCTCACAAAAGTTGTAATTATAGACCATATTGGAAATGATTATTACCATCACCAAATCTTAATTGCCATTGATTTCTACATCACCATTATAATATACATCTAAGAAAGAAGGTAGACAATGCCAATTTAATTGTAAGATGGAATTGATTGTAAGACACACCTTGATTTCAAAGATGTTAAAATGTGGGATAAAGTGCATCTAAGAATTGATGTTAGTAATATTAAGAAAATAGGAGGGTGCTTATGGTTTAGTAAGGTGAACTGGTAATAAATTGTTTTATGCTGAAGTTGTGATCAATTCTCTTACCAGACTATTTGATTAGTAATAATTGTTGCAAGATATACTAATTAGATCTTTCATTGGTCTTTGAAAAGTCTTGAAAATAATAGATGTAAAAATGAATTGAAAACTGTGTGGTCCTACATGTGTGTGCATATGAGTGTATTGTGTACTTTTCTTTTGTGTAGCTATATTTCATAATTTTTGAAAATGATGGTGGTGGTAGTGGGGTAGAATTTCCTTGCTGCTACAAACTGTCCATATAGATAGGGTGGGGTATTCTGTCATGGTTTTAGTGAAGTTGGCAGTGGGTAGGGGAGGAAGCTGAGTTGAGTACACCTTTATTGCCATACATACCCATGAGTAAGATTGCAAGTGATATCACCTTGTATATTGGTAAAAATTGCAGAAGAGTTTTTCTATTTTAGTAGGACTAATACCAGTGCTCATTCTGGAGAATGTTAGAGAGCTGCATTCTGGAACTGGAATCATGCCTGTTGCCTAACCTAGATAATTGTGTCATTTCTTCCTTTCTTCTCCCTGTCTTCATTCTCAAGTCCAAGGTGCCTTGATCCTTGCAGAGCTGCTTTCAGCAGTGAAACGCTCACTGGCTCGAACACTGGTTATAATAGTCAGTCTGGGATATGGCATAGTCAAGTAAGTATTCACTTCTTGTGTGGAAGAGCAAATTAAAATGAAACAGTATTGCAGGTTCCTAATGTGGTAGTTCTGAAATAGTTGATAAAAGAAACAATTCTGAAATAAAAGATATCTGAAATTTTGTAGCATTGTAAATGTTACCAAAATATTAGTATTTCATTACACTTTTTACGAGGAGTATCTGCAGGAAAACCTGCAATATAACAAATGATATTGAAACACCAAACTTATCAAGTAAATTTATAACAACTTTATTCTTCTAAAATATTTTTGCAAATCAGATTTTTTATGGGACCAGCATGAGTGTCTTCTATAGGCATTCTTCTAGGCATTTTTCTAGGCTCTGGAGATACAGCAAGTTTATAAAAGACTTGGAGTTTACATTTGTGGAGGGAAGGGACAAAGACAAAATTTAAATAAGTGAGTAAAATATCTAATATGTCAGAGAAAAATGCAATGGAGTAGATAATGCAGGGACAGGGGACAGGGAGTGCTAGTGCTAGGCAGGAGCTGGAGCTTGCAGTTGAAAATAGGGTGATGAAGGAGGGCTTCAGTTCACTTAGTGACATTTAAGCAAAGACCTCAAGGAGGTGAGGGAGCTATATGTCTACCTAGGGGAAGAGATGCTGAGATGAGGTCAGATTCTGTGTATATTTTGAGGATAGAACTAGAACCAGTGGAATTTGCTGATGGATCAGATGTGTGGTGTCAGAGAGAAGAGGAATCAAGGATGATGCCAACTGTTTTGGTCAGATCAAGTGGCAGGATGGAATTGATATTTTACTGAGTTTAGGAAGACCTTAGATGATATAAGTTTGGAGTGGGGACAAGATTAGGAATTCAGCTGGATATCCAAGTGGGGGAAAAGAGGGGAAGAGCTTGGGGCAGAGATAAAAGTTTGGGAGTCATCAAGATGTAGATGTTATTAAATTATGAGACTAGATGTGATCACCGAGGAAGTGAGTATATACAGAGAAGAGGTCCAAGGACTGGACTCTTTTGATTATTATTTAGAAGTCTGTGAAATGGAGCACAGTTAGCAGGGGAAATTGAAGAATGACCAGTGAGTTGGGAAGCTAGCTGAAGACTATATTTCAAGGAGAGAGTGATTAATGGTATCAGATGATCCTGATAGATCAAATAAAAGGATTGAAAATTGACCATTGAGTTTGGCTGCTTGGAAGGTCTTAGTTACTGTAACAAGAACAGTTTTGGTGAAATGGTAGGGGCAAAAGCCCTATTGGAAAGAATTCAAGAGGGAATAGGAGGAGGGGAATGGAATTAACCAGGTATAGACAATTATTTCAAGGAGTTTTGCTGTAAGTGGGATGAAGTGGTGGGGGTGTTAATTTTTAAATTTATTTATTTATTCAGTTTTGCTTTAAATGGGATTAGAGGAATGGGGGGTTTTAATTCTTAAAATTTATTTAACAAATATTTGAGTGTGTTCCATATGCCACGAAGCATTCTAGATTTCTAAGATGAGTTGGGGGAAGATTCCCTGCTCATATGAAGCTTTTTCTGGTGTATAACAAAAAATATAAGAACAAATATTGGTAAAGCTTAGGCATACATGATTTAAGGCAGTGCATCTCAAGGTATACTATACTAAGGAATCACCTAGGGATTTTGTTAAAATGTAGATTCTACTTCAGGATTTTGACTATCAAGGATCTAAGGATTTTCCTCCTTCAAACAGAGGTCGCGCAAAAGACTTTTCATATTTTGTTGGGTTTTGAGCTTACAAATATATTGTTTATTCAATAAACTGTAATAGGATAATTGATTATGTTTAATCCTTAGATTATTTAATAATGATATTGTGGTTATTTTTATTTATCATTATATTATTTATTATATTTATTAAAGTCCATTTTGTAGCCATTGAAATATAAAGAAAAGTCCTCATCTATTAAAGACACATACTGAAACATATACATATAAAAATATGCTGTTTAGGATTTGCTTCAAGATAATATGAAAGGATGGGAAGAGAATGGGGTATGCATGGAGAAGAATTAACCATAGGTTGATGGTTGTTGGGTGATGAGTTTATTATACTACTTTTGAATATGTTTCAAAATTGCATGCAGTAAAAAGTTTTTAAAAATGCAGTAACCAGGGGCTAGATGTTAAGTTCTAGTATTCGATCTTGTTTTAAGACTGTATGTTCTTACAAGATTTTTCCTCTCAAGTGAATAGGTATATATTGTTTATCACTTTAAATTGTTGGCCTATAATAATTAACACGAATTCCTGTTACCTGGCTTGTATTGAGGTTTGTCATATTTATACTCAACTATCCTTTTGCTTCCTCTTTAGGCCACGCCTTGGAGTCACACTTCACAAGGTTGTGGTAGCAGGAGCCCTCTATCTTTTGTTCTCTGGCATGGAAGGGGTCCTCAGAGTTACTGGGGTCAGTACTGCTTAATCTGAATTTTTGTGGTCAGTTGTATTATTTCTATCTTGAAAGTGTGAATTAGAAACCTCTGTGAACTTCTTTACTGTTTGCTCTAAGTCACCTTCGGGTTCTGATTTTCAGAATGAATGTATAGTTCATTTTTTCTTTTTAATGTATCAGAGTTTTATAAATTTAATGTGTGACCCAGAATGAATGTTTTTCCATCCATCCCCAGATTGATAATTATTTAGTTCCTTCTCCCATGCAGTGGACTCTCATTCTTGCATAAGTGGCAAACGTTGGAATCATGTACTTACTGATTAATCTAATCTTGAGTAACAGTGCTCTTTGCTTAACCAACACTTGAGTTTCAAAGACTTCCTTAAAATGCAACTTACTGTAATAATTTTTACACCATTCTTGAGAATTGCATAATCATTCCCTTTGCTGGGGAAGGAAACTGAAAATACTGAGAGTGATAAAGAAATTTATATTATATCTGGATTAATGTGAAGAAGTAGGCCTCCCTAGACCATTCCAATTAATTTTCTTATTTATTTAAAAATCAGACTCTTTAATAACCTATTAAATTCAAGATGGTAAATGCTATACATTTTGCCCTGCCCTCAAGAAATCTGGACTCAGTATGTTTTGCAGTAAATTGCCACTTAAATAAAACCCTCTGTAGATGCAAATTTGTTTTTTAAATCACACTATCCTCTGTATGTAATTTCCATAGACTCTTAGCAACTTTAACCCTCTGTCAATTTCATTTTCTTTCTTCCGCTGCTGCTGTAGTATTTTTCTTATCCCTTGGTTCTGACAGTAAACCTGGCCCTCTCAGCAATTGATGCCTGTTTTATTTTATGGATATCCTTTCAATAATGCACTGGTGATTGGGTAATTAGGGCTATGTAAAAAACATCTTATATATAAACTTGTAGAAATGAGGAGCATAGTTTTTTAGACAATTGCCTTACATTTTGTTTTGGGTGAGCTCTTTCATTATATTACAATACTGGATATCAATAATTCTTAGTATACGATGCAGTAATTTTCTTAAAATATGAGAGGGGAGCCTTTTTAGACTTGTAGCCAAAATCACAATAATAGGAAATGGTAGGATGGGATGGAGGCTTATAAACATTAGAACTTTTTTGGTGCAATCACTTGATGACATGTATTTCTGTATACTAGGAACTCTATGGAGGTTACCTTTATGGTAGGTAGCAGCATGTGTCATTGTATTGAGATTGTAATTGACAATTTATGTGAAATGCTTTTAGCTGTATATTCTGTGTGATGGTTTGTAAGAAGGGAAAAATGATTAGGTGTTGTCAAGTGTTAGTTCTTTTTATTTTCTTTCAGTTCAAATGCAAAACCATTCCAGATTATTATATAAATGCAGAATTGTGTGCTGATTTCTTCTCTGTGCTTTTCTAGATATCTGTTTTTCACCACCTCTTTTTCTTTGTCTGCAGGCCCAGACTGATCTCGCTTCCTTGGCCTTTATCCCCTTGGCTTTCCTAGACACTGCCCTGTGCTGGTGGATATCCTTCTCATTGGCTTGTTTGATGACGGTCCATTTTTTCCCCTTGGAGATGGGTTTCTACTGATCTTTCTGCAAAGAGTTTTGTTTTTTTTTTTTATCAGTTTTGTTGATTACTCCTTAGTCTGGGCAATAGTGTATGTTAAGTCTTAACAACCTGAGAGGTCAGGTAAGCAGTTTTATTTGTGTTTTTTTGTCTGTTTGTTTTGTTTTTAAATCACATCATAAATTGGTGACTGTGGACTGAGCACAAGATAAATGCTTCTGGCTTTTTTCTTTTAAATAAGCGTTTCATCTTGATTTTGCACTTGTTACTTGTGTACCTAATCACAGTATTAGAATCACTGGCTACTCTTGTCCTGCTCTTTCTTTTAGTCTCTAGCAATTATTAAGTGCTTTGAAACATATGAAAAGATTTTCATCCTTAAAATGTGGTTTCAGGAACTGCATACAGTGGTTTGACTCTTCTGAAACTCTATGTAGGTT
The DNA here is from genome assembly GCA_963575035.1 of Avahi laniger. Classification (NCBI taxonomy): domain Eukaryota; kingdom Metazoa; phylum Chordata; class Mammalia; order Primates; family Indriidae; genus Avahi; species Avahi laniger. Next base: position 26,433 of record CAUYSK010024700.1, on the reverse strand, counting down.
TAGTAGGTTTTAACCCTTAACAGGGTGAATGTTTTGTTCCCTCATTCCAAAGCTGACTTGGAATTGTCTGAAGACTTCCACCATTCAGAATAAATATTGATTCATTATAGGCAAAAGGAAGAATGATTATCAACCAGCAAATAATAGACAAGTTTCTATTTCAGTAATCTTTTTCTTCTGTTCTTTAAAATTAAACATTTATCTATCAGGGACTTGGCCTGTTGGGTGAAGGATTCAAGTTTTTGGACTTTATCTTTTGGGGGCTATTTTGAATTTGTTTTGGTATTTATATATTTGATCCTATTTGCAATTGTGCAGTGTTACTGACTTCATAGATTGCAAAAAGCTGAATATGAACAAAATTGTAGTTTTGTGAATTTGAGTGGACTGCCATATCGCAAAAGAATTTGAAGTTAAAATTTCTGGTGTCCAAATGGCCAAAAATTTTCTAGATCAGCATCTTTCCAAATGTGTTTTGTGAACCTCTAGGGGTATTGGGAGGAATAGAGAGGGAGGTGGGATTAGATATGCAATAAGATAACCCAGTGACTAGGTGACAAGTAAGGCTCTGTCAAAAGGCAGAGCAAATGCCAACCCCCTTATTTTTATATCTGCTCCTTATACTTAAAGTTGGACATAACAGATATTGTGTTTAGTAGTCATCACTTCCGCTCCTATGTTTCTCTGGCAACTTCTGCTTGGGAATAATGTTCTGAAATGGAGACTTGTTGCTTTTGGAACCAAACTGCCTAGGATTCTCAGCCCATCGTAGGGTCCTGTTAATTCATGGTAGTGCAGGTAGCTGATGGCAGGTTCTTTAAGATGACACAAGGGGAACTCTGTAGGGTAGAACACTGGGAGGTTGTAAACATGAGTGTAATTATGACCCTGGACTGGATTAGCTGGGACAGATGAAAACAGAGCTACCCACCTTAAAGGAAGAGAGATGATGATGTTTGTCCCTTGCCTGTTACTCATTTTCATTTCCTCTTCTACTCTTTGTCTATTTTTTCATCTTTTTTTTCTAGAAAGCCTTTCCTGTCTTTATTTCTCTTTTTTATATTTTTCCTCTTTTTCTTTTATTTTTTGCATTCTTACTTTATCCTGGTTCTGTCTTTTCTTCAGTGTCTCATTGAAAATGATGGCTTTCTTATTAATCTTGGGGTGTTTGTGAGATAAAGTGAGAATAAGAAAACTACAAGACCTCTGAGATCCATAACTTTATTAGTGTGATCCCAGATCCTAAAAGAAACTTGAGGATTAATTTATTAGCTTACTGTTTTTTCTGAATGTTGAATTCCTTGACCTGCAAACACATATTTATTAGCCTGACTCAAACAATGAAGCTATTAAAACTTCGAAGGAACATTGTAAAACTCTCGTTATACCGACATTTCACCAACACGCTTATCTTGGCAGTGGCAGGTAAGTCTAGGACTTTCTTTCTGCAGTTTAAATGTGATCTGTTTAGAACAGAGATTCTTAACCTGAGAGGGCCATGGGTGGACATAGAAAGTTTTGTGCATTTCACTTGGGAAAAGGGTTCTTAGCTTTTGCCAAATTCTCAGAAGGATCTATGGTTTTAAAAAAGTTAAGAACCATTTATTTTATGTATAACAGCTGAAAAATCAACCTCATTTAATTTCAGCTCTTAGTATGTTCCTCTCTTGTCTCCATTCTTTTTCTGAGGCATTCTTTTTCTTGAGGTAAGTTAGCTTGAGTGCCAAATAGCATTTAGATTCCTTTTGGAAGACATTACCCCATGCTTATTTGTTTTATTAAACAGCTATAGAATTGTAGATGAGGGTACGTTGCAAGTGTTTTTACATATGTTACTAAGCATACGTGAAATACAGATATTAAGTGGATGGTAGCCAAACTAGGCTAACTTGCTTATCTCTTTGTCCTTGTACCAAACATAGAATAGTGAGGTCTGATCTATGATTGGAACCAGCTCTTCTGTTTGTGTTACAGTCATCTTATCAACCATTTTTTTATCTGACCAGCCAAAGAAAAATTAGCATTACTATACTAAAGGTAAAAGAAGGAAAAAATTATGTCGATTATGTTGGAAAAAGCCATATTTCCAATACCTTCTGTTTTAATACTGAGGATTACTGAAGTAGCCAGATGGCAAATAAAATTATTACAAAACTATTCTTTAAGTACGGAAAGGATTGACAAGAGTATGTATCATGAGCCTTGCTGATAGTAGGTGTTCAGTAATACATTTGTTAAAACATCTGATAGAAAATGATGATGTATGGGGGGTTTGGGGTATGTGGAATTCCACTTAATCAGAAGTGGGGGAATATAATTGGGGATGTAAACCAGCATTCATGCCCTGACCAGGTTTTTCATTTACTATTAGCATCTATTGTATTTATCATCTGGACAACTATGAAGTTCAGGATAGTGACGTGTCAGTCGGTGAGTTATAATATAGCGCATACATTTATGAATAGTATACTGTCTTATACACAGACAGTGATGTTGATGCCAATGGTAAGGTTCTTATATATGCACCTTATAAGAAATTAGGGCTATTGTCCCCACTCTTAGGGTTATAATACTTCCCTCCTTCTAAGTATTCTCTACTATCATGATGCTTGGTATGGTAGCTGGTATGGTATGGTAGTTGCTTTTTGTTTTATGACTATATATCCAAATATTGGGAGAAGATTTTATAAGTGATATTCATAGTCTGTCATGATCTTGCCTTAAAATCTAGAACAAGAATTCCAAAGTACTAAACATTAAGTACCATATGTGTGAATAGTAATAATAATATTAGTAATAATAATAATCTGAGTAGAAGCCTTGTCCTTAAGATCTGAGCTCAAAGACTGTGGCCAGTAGGATTTCTTTGGAGACAGCTAAGGCTCTATTTTGGTAAAAATAAATAAATGAAAATGAAAATTATAAAATATAACAACTTAATGTTATTTTCTCTTCCCTGTATAAAACTTTTCCTTAAAGATTCTTAACTATGATGAAGCTTTGATAAATACTCTATTCAGTGGTGCCTTTTATTTAACAATAGTGATGCCTTTCTTCCTACAAAGGAAGAAACTACATTCATTAACTTTATTTCCCCAGCACTTAGCACAGTACTGAGCACATAGCAGGCTCTTAGTAGATATACCTTGAATGAATAAATAAGTGATTCTTGTTCTATGCCAAGGGCTTTGTGAACAAAGGGGTAAGATAATGTATATAAATGTTGTACTTTTCCCTTACTGTAGGACTGGCGGGAGCTGTGGGTGGATGATGCCATTTGGCGGTTGCTGTTCTCCATGATCCTCTTTGTCATCATGGTTCTCTGGCGACCATCTGCAAACAACCAGAGGTTCTTGGACTTTTGTTATTTACTCTGCTAACCATTAAAGGGCATGTCAGCAGTTAGGAATGGTACACTGGGGACAGTGTCAGGGCTATGTCATATAGTGGAATGAACACTGGGCCTGGAATCAGGAGAATTGGATTCCTATCTTAGCTCTCCTCTTAACTTGCTTTGTGATTTTTTTCCATGCTGCCTCTTTTCACCTCTATGTTCCTAGTTTCCTTTCCAAATAATGAGGAGGAGTTAAATTGAGTGATGTGAAGTCCCTTTCAACTCTGACATTTTCTGATAACATACAGGCATACCTTGGAGATATTGTGGGTTCAGTTCCAGACCATCATGATAAGAGTGAATATTATGGTAAAGTGAGTCACACAAATTTTTGGTTTCCCAGTGCATATAAGTTATGTTTATGCTGTACTATAGTCTGGTAAGTGTGCAGTAGCATTATTTTTTTAAAAATGTACATCATTCCTTAATTAAATACTTTATTGCTACAAAGTGCTCACACAGACACAAAGTGAGCACATGCTATTGGAAATATGGTACTGATAACACCTGCTTGATGCAGGGTTGCCACAGGCCTTCAATTTGTAAAAATTGCAGCATCTTCAAACCTCAGTAAAGTGAAGCATGATAAAATAAGATATGCCTGTAGATATTTATATAATAAATAAAGGAGGAGGTAGATATATTGTGTCACTTGTAATGAGAGTCTCCTGTTTAGTGTCTAGAAGGAAAGAAAAATTTTTGTAGTCAACAATCCAGCTCACTTTGTAATAATAGAAAGGATAAAATAAAAACTTATGTAACTTTGGGGCTGGGTGCAGTGGCTCACACCTGTAATCCTAGCATTCTAGAAGGCTGAGGCGGGCGGATTGTTTGAGCTCAGGAGTTGGAGACCAGCCTGAGCAAGAGCGAGACCCCGCCTCTACTAAAATTAAAAAGAAATTAATCGGCCAACTAAAAATATATAGAAAAAATTGGCCGGGCATGGTGGCGCATGCCTGTAGTCCCAGCTACTTGGGAGGCTGAGGCAGAAGGATCGCTAGAGCCCAGGAGTTTGAGGTTGCTGTGAGCTAGGCTGAGGCCATGACACTCGCCCCAGGCAAGATAGTGAGACTCTGTCTCAAAAAAAAAAAAAAAAATTATGTGACTGTGGAATTAAAAATTCACATGTGAATTCTATTTGTCCAACTGTAAGCAAATCTTAATTATTTAAGAATTGCCCATCTTTTTGTAAATATCCATGCCTTTGTTTCCCTTTTTTCCTCCTCCCTTGCATTTAGATAGTTCAGAGCTCATATTTAACAACCACACTACCAAAGAAGAAAAAGAGTAAAGTTGTATAACTATAATCAGACATACCAGTGAAGGATTGGGAAAGGAAATAGGGACATCCTTTTACTCCATGAAAATAGCCTTGTTGTCTTTTCATTATGCACTTAATATATGTTCATTTAAAAAAAAAAATACAAGAGAGAAAAAACATGACAGAAAATAAAGAAGATCTGAAATCATGCTGTTCAGAAAGATCCTAGACATTCTGGGGAACTGTCTGTTAATTACTGGTTATTTGACAGCTATATTTTAAAAAATTTCCCTTCCTCAGCCATTTAAAAAATCTTTACCTTCCTTTTTCCTTTCTCTCCCTTTTCTTTTAAAACATTGCCCATTCCTCATGACTTCTTTGTTAATCGCCTAATATGGTGTATCTTTCCACATTTTATTCCCTGTTCAAATATGAAATCTTCCTTTACTCTCATAACAGTACATTGTGGAAATTCCTTCCAAAATATCTAGTTTAAATTGAACTCATTCATTTTCATGGATGGCATAATATTACATGGTACATATATGGTACAGTTAAATTAACTTATTCCTCTATTAGTAGTGTGCATTTGGGCTGTTTCCAGTTTGAGGTGCTCCAGGATCCTCAACACCACTCATCTGTTTAGTGATTTGCTAGTAGGATACATGGGGCTCAGCATGTAGTTGTACTTAAGCTAAGATTTATTACAACAGGGCCAGGTGCGGTGGCTCACACCTGTAATCCTAGCACTGTGGGAGGCCGAGGTGAGAGGATCGTTTGAGCTCAGGAGTTCGAGACCAGCCTGAGCAAGAGAGAGACCCTGTCTCTACTAAAAATAGAAAGAAATTAGCTGGACGACTAAAAACATATAGAAAAAATTAGCCAGGCATGGTGACGCATGCCTGTAGTCCCAGCTACTCGGGAGGCTGAGGCAGAAGGATTGCTTGAGCCCAGGTGTTTGAGGTTGCTGTGAGCTAGGCTGATGCCATGGCACTCTAGCCTGCGCAACAGAGTGAGACTCTGTCTCCAAAAAAAAAAAAAAATTTATTACAACAAAACAGTGATGTCAGCAAGGGAAAAACCATAAGTAGAGTCTGGAGAAATCCATATTTTCTTTCCTTATGTTCTTTCCCTCTTCTGAGTAAGTACATGAAGTGTGTGCTGCTTTCCCCAGCAACAGAAATGCAGTGACACATGTACATTGTTTCAATCCAGGAAGGCCCAATAGACACTCAAGGTTTTCAAAGGAGGGTGTTACCTCCTCCCAGCCAAATATGTGACAATATGCACACAGAGTATTGTCAACCAGGGAAACTCACCTGAGCCTTAGGTATCCAGAGTTTTTATTGGAGCTCAATCACATACTACCTACATGGCTGACCTTTAGTTTCTAACCCCTCCTGGCAGTCAGGCTAATACCTTATCATATAAGTTTTTGTTTAAAGTAATCACAGTGTTGTTTCTTTCTTGCCAAATAATCTTCCTGCCTCATTTCTGATTCTTATATTATTATATTGGCTAGGCCCTCTTGTATAGTACTGAATAGAGATAATGAGAGTGGGCCTCTTCATTTTATTCTTACTTTAAATGCTTCTCAGATACCATTAGCTATCATATTTACCATGGAATTTTGTTAGTTACCCTTTAACAAGTTACAGATATTCCCTACTAGTCCCAGCTTATTAAGAATTTTTATCATAAAAGGGCAATTTAAAAACAAGATAAAATGAAAATGGTAGGTAATAATAAAAACGGGAAGTATAGTGTAAGGTCAAAGTAAAAGTGCTGTAGGAATTACCTATCTGGCAGCTGCTGTGCTGAGTGTCTTGGAAGTTGGGAAGGAAAGGCATCTGAGATGTACCAGAGCCAGAGATCAGGCCTTCATCTCATTTAGAGACGTCGTCTCGCTCTGTTGCCCAGGCTGGAGTGCAGTGGTGCAATCACAGCTCACTGCATCCTCAAACTCCTGGGCTCAAGTGATCCTCTTTCTTCAGCCTCATGAGTAGCTAGGACTACCATGTCTGGCTAATGAAAACTGAGATTTTAAATTACCTGGAGCACACAAGATTAGACTTCCTTTCTCTTAACTTCTAATTTGAAGGCTGAGATCTTAAATTAGATGAAAATTTACTTAACTCTGTGTGATATATCCTTACAAATGAACATTTATTGACTACTTACTAAATGTATCAGGGATTGTTCTAAGGACTTTATTTGTAATGATTTATTTATTTTTCACAAAACATCCCTAAGAGTAATGTTCTATTATCCCCTCATTTGCAGAAGAGGAAACTGAAGGTACAGAGAGTAACTTGTCTAAGGTCACAGGTAGCTTGTAGCTCATAAATATGGTCCTGCTTCTCCCTTGCTAATATAGGCAGTTAAGAGCTTTCCAAACAGGAGAAGTTATTTTATTATCCATTAAACTGATTTTATAAATTATTATAATTGCAGTTTCAATAATTAGTTTTGTAAAATCCAAATAGTGGAGTGGTTTTTGTAGTTTGCTAATTTTTTCCTTATGTTCTATGTTTGTTCTATCAGGTTTGCCTTTTCACCATTGTCTGAGGAAGAGGAAGATGATGAACAAAAGGAACCTATGCTGAAGGAAAGCTTTGGTAGTGACAGAATTCACCTTTTATTTGTGCTTTAAATATTTTTTTAATATAAATACACTATTTATTATTTTATAACTGTATTATTCCTTAATTTGGTATGGGGTAAAGTCAGGGTTAAGAGAAAATAAAGGTGTGAATCTTAAGATGAAGCCATGGTAAATTCAGTAAATAATTGTGCAGTAAATGTCCAATTTACTTGCTAGAAGTCAGCTGAAAATTTACCTTTGTTCTTCCCAGTATAAATGTAAAAATGGAGATCATCTGTTGTATAATTCACAAGTGTCATTAAGCTTAAAATAAAGTTTTGAATCAATTTTTTCAGTCATTGCTGCTCTGTTGGCAAAGTTAACCAATCTAAATATTTTATTCTACAGAAGGAATGAAAATGAGAAGTACCAAACAAGAACCCAATGGAAATAGTAAAGGAAACAAAGCAGTAAGTATGACTTCTTTTCCTTTCCTTTTTGGTCTTTGTCTTATCCTCCATCCCTTGGTGGAACTCAACAGTTATATATAGGCCTTAATAATTTTTATACATGTGTTATGATTACGCTTGCTTTATAAGTCCTTTAATAGATATTACATTTACATTTTAAAAACAGATAGCAAGTGAGTCTAAGATCTAGTAATCTTTAATTAGATGGTTTGCTACAATACTGTAAAAAAGCACCAGACCAGTCTGATTATTGTAGTTAATGTTTTTCATTGATGAACTCATAGCCTCATTAATAAACTTTTTTTTTTCTTTTTTTTTTGGTATAGACCAAGAATTTTTTCAGTCATGAGATTGTTTTATTAGAACTGGGCATTCACTCTACAGTAATGGGCTTTAGAATTTATCTCAACTTCAGGGAACAAAGCCTGCATAACACAAATGCTAGTTATTAGACCACTGAGAGGAGGACATTTGAGACTGTAGGGCATCATTTTCTGTTTCTGCTGTATAGTTTTAAAAACTAAACTGTTTGGTCATAGCCAGAGCAGTTAGACAAAAGAAAGAAAGAAAGCCATCCACATTGAAAAGGAAGAAGTTAAATTGTCCCTGTTGCAGACAACATGATCTTACACACAGGAGACCCTAAAAACCCTACCAAAAAACTATTAGAATTAATAAACAAATTCAGTAAAATTAAAAGATATGAAATCAGCATACAAAAGTTATTAGCATTTCTGTGCACTGACAATGAACTATTCAAAAGTTAAGTCAAGAAAAAAGTCCCATTTATAATAGGTACACAATAATAAAATACTTAGGAGTAAACTTAGCCAAGGAGCTAAAAGACCTGTATAGTGAAAACTATAAAACACTGATGAAAGAAATTTAATATATAAGTAAATGAAATGATATACTGTGTTCATGGATTGGAAGAATTAATATTGTTAAAGTGCCCATACTACCCAAAGTGATCTACAGATTCAGTGGCATCTCTATCAAAATTCTGATGACATTTTTCACAGAAATAGAAAAAACAATCCTAAAATTCATACGGAACCACAAAAGACCTTAATAGCCAAAGCACTCATGAGCAAAAAAGAACAAAGCTTAAAAGCATCACACTACTTGACTTCAAAATACACCGCAAAGCCATAGTAATCAAACAGTACAATGCTGACATAAAAACAGATACATAGACCAGTGGAACAGAATAGAAAGCCCAAAGATAAATCCACACATTTATGGTCAACTGATTTTTGATAAAGGTGCCAAGAACACAATGGGGAAGGGACCATTATTTCAATAAACAGTGTTGAGAACACTGGATATCCACATGCAAAAGAATAAAATTAGACCCCTATCTCACATCATGTACAAAACTTATCTCAAAATAGATTAAAGGCTCGAAATGGATATAAGACCTGAAACTGTAAAGCTACTAGAAGAAAACATAGGGGGAAAGCCCTATGATATTGGGCTGGACAATGATATTTTGGATATGACCCCAAAAGTATAGGCAACAAAGCAAAAATAGAGAAATGAGGTTACATCAAACTAAAAAGCTTCTTTCTGCATATTAAAGGAAATAGCAGAGTGAAAAGACAGCCTGCAGAATGGGAGAAAACATGTACAAACCACACATTTGATAAAGGGTTAATACCCAATTTATATAAGAATCTCAACTCAATAGCAAGAAAACAAATAACCCAGTTAAAAAATGAGCAAAGGACCTGAATAGATATTTCTTTAAAAAAGACTTACAAATGGCCAATAGGCATGTGAAAATATGCTCATCATTACTAATCATCAAGGAAACGCAAACTGAAACCACAATGAGATATCATCTAACTCCTGTTAAAGTGGCTATTATCAAAAAGAAAAAGAATATAACAAGTATTGGCAAGGATGTAGAGAAAAGGGAACTGGCTGTACACTGTTGGTGGGAACGTAAGTTAGTATAGCCATTGTGGAAAATAGCATGGAGATTCCTCAAAAAAATAGAACTGCCATATGGTCCAGCAGTCTCACTACCGGGTATATATTACTATTTAAAGTAATGAAATCAGTATGTCAAAGAGATATTTGCACTCTCATGTTCATTGTAGTATTATTCACAATAGCCAAGATAAGGAATCAACCTAAATGTTTATCACCAGATGAATGGATAAAGAAAATGTGGTATATATACACAATGGAATACTAACTATTTAGTCTTCAAAAAGAAGGAAATCCTGTCATTTGTGCCAACAGGAATGAACTTGGAAGACATGTTAGGTGAAGTAAGCCAGGCACATAAAGACAAATACTACATGATCGCACTTATATGTGGGATCTAGAAAAGTTGAACTCATAGAAGCAGAGGGTAGAGTGGCGGTTACCAGCGGTTGGGGGAAATTGGGGAGTTGTTGGTCAAAGGTATTTTTTAAAGTTTTTTAGAAAATTATTTGACTTTTCTTTCAGTAGTCCCATTTGTTATGTGAATGTACTACATTAGAGTTACAAAAGACTAAAGATTTAAGATCTTAAGGTTCTTATTTGAGATATATTATGTGGTTGATTTTAATAACAACTGATATTTGTGTGTTCCCAGCAGGAAGATGATTTGAAATGGGTAGAAGAAAATGTTCCTTCTTCAGTGACAGATGTGTAAGTTTTTGAATCCTATTATTGAATCCACTAGGATCCTATTTTAAAGTTAGTACTACTTTTTTTTATTATTTTAAATGAATGTGCTGAAGAGTATACTAATGAGAATACGAGATGTTGAAAATGATTTAAAAATTAGGAGTAATATACAAACAAAAATAATTAGGATGATTCATTCAGATGACATTTCTGCTTAGAAATATTTAACTGTATAGTAGATCTTCCTAAAATCAATGAAATAATCCTTTTCAAGTTTTTTAATTCCTTTCCAGGACCATAATTTCAATGAAACATTGGTCCTATCACATTGTAGAACATGTTTTGTTTTCTTTATACAATTCCTGTAACTCTGATACTCTGTTGTTTATTGTATTTGCCTTTTTTGTCCTGAAAAGGCCATTAATAAATACAAATCTTAGATAATTATAATAAAAAGAAACTTTAAATTGCATTCATTATCTTACTGTCTTTTTTTTGAGACAGCGTCTCACTCTGTCACCCAGCCTGGAGCACAATGGCATGATCATAGCTCACTGCAGCCTCAAACTCCTGGGCTTTGCCTTGGACTCCTAAAGTGCTGGGATTACAGACATGAGCCACTATGCCCTGTCCTGCTATCTTTTTCTTTTCTTTTTTTTTTTTTTTTTTTTTTTGAGACAGAGTCTCACTGTGTTTCCTAGAGTGCCGTGGCGTCATCTTAGCTCACAACAGCCTCAAACTCCTGGGCTCAAGCGATCCTCCTGCCTCAGCCTCCCGAGTAGCTGGGACTACAGGCATGTGCCACCATGCCCGGCTAGTTTTTTCTATATAGATTTTTAGTTGTCCAATTAATTTCTTTCTAATTTTAGTAGAGATGGGGTCTCGCTCTTGCTCAGGCTGGTTTTGAACTCCTGAGCACAAACAGTCCGCCTGCCTCGGCCTCCCAGAGAGCTAGGATTACAGGCGTGAGCCACTGCGCCTGGCCTCTGATGTTTTTTTTATTTGTAGGTTTTCCAATTTGAAATTAATCTGCAAAAGGAAATTTGTACCCATGCAAAGAGAGAGAAGAATGTCCTCTGGAGAGGAAATGTTTAAATGGCAAGAAGTGGGGATGATTTATTGCTATTTTCAAATGCACAAGAGGAACAGGGCTTCTTTTTTTTTTTTTTTTTCAGTCAAAAGAAATGGAGATATCATGAGAATCTAGTTCCACACAAAACACATACTGCTCTTTAAGCCTGAAGAACACCTGGTCAGTGACATGTGAGCTACCAAAAGGAGTTTTTATAAACGAGATTCATGCCACACAAAGGCCCTGGAGGGAACCATACTCTCACGACTCTCCCCAGGGAGTCAGAGTCCCATGTGGAAGGCAAAAAGTAAGTAAGAGGGTTCAGTGCAAAAGGAAGGCAATTGAGACCCTAGGGGAACGTCTCCGCAGTCAGCAAGGAGCCCCTGGAGAAGCTGGGGGAGCCTGAGCGGGTGGAGAGTTCCACCTCCAGACTCCGCATGTTGAACACCTGTCTGACAGCTGCTGGCAAGACCAGGGTCCGGGGGGCTGGCAGGACCTCCACAGCCCTGCCCACGGGCAAAGACCCTGCCTTTGGATGCATTCCTAATCCACGGGTGCAGCCCCCTCCCCAGGGCAGCGGACCTGGCAAGCGTGGCTCTGAGCTCTGGCGCAGTTGCCAGGATCTCACCCGTCAACAACTTGGCGGCTACCAAGAAGATGGTAAAGAAGGCACTTGAGGGGCTGTGCTGGGGACCAAAGCATGGGTAAGACTGGATCTCAGCTCTAGGGGAAAACATGGGACTCGCCGTTTTTCTCTTTGCCAGCAGAGAAGGCTTACGAGGCATCCTCCATAGTCCCTCTTTGAGCACCAGCACCCCTTCACCCCACCATCACTGGGCGGGCCCCCACCGTGTCAGGCTCTGCTGGGGAGACTTTGTGGCAGCAGAATGAGCACCTGTCAGCTGTCTCTGGATCCCCATCACTAACCCAGCGCTCGGCACAGGATGTGCACTTAATGCTTTGGTTGAGCAAATAAAGAAATGAAGTCTGCATGTGCTTATCAGATGCTGTGCTGTTGGGTGATGCTTTTCGCTGATAAAAATAACTCGTTTGCATAGTGACCAAGTCTCATGCTTTGCATAAGTGCTCTGAAAAATTGAGTGGACCCGCTGAACATGGGGGAGAAAAGCCCTGACATTTTTGCTTCGAGGCTGAACGTATCTAACATGCTTGTGCTCTACCTCTATTGGCAGTGCATGGCAGGAAACACGTGAGAACCTGCCCCGCTGGAAACCCTGCAGGCCCATAAACATACAGCACGAACTGCAATGCTATGTAAGCCAGCCTCCCCTTTAGCAGAGGATGGAAGGGATTTTCAGACAGACCAGCGAGAAAGAGCCAGGACTCAGCCAACCAGGTTCCCTTGGAGCCCCCCTAAACTGCAGGACCAGCCTGGTCTCCAAACACCTGTGCCAGGAAAGACTGCAAGTGGAGAAACCTTCTGGACCATGTCTAAATTTAAAAGAATAAACAGGAAGTCCAAGTCTGACATGAGAATACTGACCATGCCACCCTGTTCTATACTTCTGATTTAGAAAAAGAAAGAAGTTATCAGAAAGAGGCACAAAGAAAATTTTCTCAGGAACTTCACAACTTTTCAGATCTGAAGGGATCTGGAAAAACCCAAACACGACTGACTCATTTACCTGAGATGCCTGAAACACCTGAAAAGCATGGTCACCTGGATGAAGTCGCTACTCACACCACCAGCGAATGCTCGGCTCCCACCTGCAGTGTGTGGTTTTAGCCGGCTACTCCGCCTCATTTGGCCTTCCTCTTTGACACTCCAGCAACACAGACAGTGGGACTGTCTGATGGGCTGATGCCAACAGTGGGACTCCAGGTGGATACGCGGGCTTTGGACACACGCTGCCGTCCACTGCCTCCGTTGTGGGCATAGCAACGGCTTTGTGAGTTCCGTGCTGTGAACCTAGTCTAGTTAGGCCAAACAGCTGTAAAGACAAAACCACTTTGTATTCGAGTACTTCTGAACTCAACTGCAATATGATCTTGGACTCTGGTCTAAAATCAATCTACAAGGTTTGGGAGGAATATTCCACAAAGGAGATTCCTGCTCCCAGGAGGTGAAGCGGGAAAGAGGTCAGAGGACAAAGGCACAAGCTTCCTGCCCGGCCTGGGCAGATTCTTTTTAGCCAGAGGCAGAGCTGAGTTTCTGTGGCTGGTAGAGCAGGTGGTTGGCTGGGAAGGAGACAGGGCAGTGTGTGGGCCAGAGCAGGCCAGGCTGGCCGCACTGACCACGTTCATGCCAGAGGGCCGGCTTCTTGGTGGCCTGGCCCTGAGGATGGCAATGGATTTCTCCCCAGCCCAAGCCAGCCCTGAGATCAGCATCCAAGAGCAGCATTTCCCCGGCTCCCTACAGAATGCCCTTCCGGAGCCACGTCCAGGCTGCCACCTGCAGGCCTTGCTGCCAAAGGCCACAGAGCCATCCCCCGCACTGAGTCTTTACGAACAGCTCTTTTACGGCAGAGGACCCCATGATATCATAACCTCAGAGGTATGGGCCTGACTTTCAGCAATTCCCACTCTCAATCTGGGTCTAACAAATCCTGGGGTAGGAGGCGGCGGCCAGTGGACACCCCAACAGCTGCGTCACTGGGGGTGGGAGGCCTGAGGGGAGGGGAGAGGAGCCAGAGGACCCACACGGGACTCCTGGGCGGGCTGAGGGCCAGGGCTGGAGACCAGATGCTGTGGACGGACGGCCTTGACCTCCAGTCCCCTTTGTCTTGCCAGTGACCCGGCACGCCTGGCCAGCCACTTCTGAGGTGCCACTTCCCCGTCCCCTCAGGTCCCAGCTTAACGGCTCTTTCTTCAGCGAACCCCCTCCCCAAAGATGCCCTATTCCCCTCCCTCCTGTCGCCTGACGCTTTCCCTCACCGGGTCCTGTGGCCGGTAGCAACCGGGTGGTAGCAACCGATTTATGGGTGTGTTTATTTGTTTAATGCCTCTTGCAATCACCCCCCTACTGCTAATCTAACAGCAGGTCACACCCAATCTACCTTCAAATCGCACCATCTCGGCGGGTCCTCCACCTCCACACCCCCACCCCCAGTCTGCCCGCGGGCGGGCTCCTGCCAAGACATCAGTGGGGTCGTGTCCTCTAATGGATGAGGAGGAGGCTTCGCTCCCGCTGTCTCTCCGTCTTAATCCTCCCTACCCCCTCAGCCTCCATGCCGGCCATGCCAGCCTTCCCCAAGGTCCCAGACGCCTTCTGGAGTGGTCTCCTCCCACCCCCCCACACCCCATCCCCTGCTTGGCCCCAATTCTGCCCCCTGCCCTTCAGTTTTCTCCCCACGAACTCATCACCACCTGACTGGCGGGGCTCTGAGGGCAGGCCCCTTGCTGTTCTGTCCAGCCTCGAAGTCTAGCTCAAGCGCCCCCCCTCTGTCTTTCTGGAATTCCCAACCTGTGGCAGACACTGTCTGTGCCTTGCCCACATTCCGAGCTTCCGGCTCTGCACACCTGGGCTGTCTGAGGGCTCTGATTCATGAGTCACTGCCCTTCAACCAACCACAACCTTCCGCCAGCTGCAGACCGGAAGCGTGTTCCAGACCCTTCCCCCAGCTCCCGGCAGGACTGCGCTCCAGTGGCCCACAGCAATGACAAGCGTAGTAACACACCTTGGCGGCTCCCTCTCCTTCCCTGGGTCACATCCCCACTCCCCGCCCGGGTCTCTGGGGATCCCTTCCCGAGCGAACTTGTTCTCAGAACCCTGTGGCTGAGTCAGCTTCTGGGAACCTAAATAAACACACGTTCCTTCCTCTTGGATGTATTGCTCTGTCTTCCTCACTGGCCTGTGAGATCCTAGGAGGTAAGGACCAAATCTTACTCAAGTTCGTGTCTTTAGACTACGCTTTACATCTGGCACATAATTAGAACTCACTGAACTATTTCTCTCATTCATTCGTTCACTCACATACGTGTTCAGTAAGTGCTAGCACTGACAGAATTTGCAGAGGCCAACTTGCAGCCAGCACTAGCTGGCCAGATGACAAACCTTAACACAGAAAAGCAGTTGATGTTATTGGGCAAACTATCGCAACACAACCAGCCCCGGACTCTGCATGCATTTAGATGTTCAGCTATAACCTGGACTCCTCTCCAGCAATCACCGGTCACGCGGGCACAGCCACAGAGGAGCGTCGTGAGGGCATTCCTGCCTTTAGGGAGGTCAGCCACACAGTGACCCTCTCTAGAGGCCGCGCTGGACTAGATAGCTGGGCCAGCAAGGATCAACCGCGCCCCTGGAAGAGTTTCTCTGGCTGAACAGCAACAGTGAGCTCCTATGCTGACCATTTCTTTCTTTGAGCTTTTTAATGTGTTGTTTGGCAACTGGTCTCCCAGCAGGATTAAGAGACCTGCCCTTCCTGGCTCGCCTACTGTTGACATAACTCTAGTTGTCATGAATGTAATTCAGACTTCACCAGGAGTGCAAATAAAATCAATATCTGTCCAGGCATGAAAGCTGAGCCAATAGCCTAACTGCAGAGATTTCAGAAAACCCGAGGCGGCGTGAGAGTAAGCACGTTGCATCCTCTACTCCAGCAATGCAAACATGGCCCAACGCCGCCAGGCGCCCCACTGGGGTGCCTGAGCGAATGGGGAGCCCAACTGCAGAGGCTGGAAAGCAGGATGTCTCCTGAAGATGGACACCCAGAGAAGAGCGTCGACAGGCTGTTGATCTAGAGCAAGTATCAGCCCCTTAGTGATGCTCCTGATGCTCCTCCGTGAATCCCAAGTTCTACCTTGTTTCCCAGTTATGTAAAGAAAGCGGCGGAGGATCAGGCTCTGAGTGGCAGTCAGTGGGGGGGAGACCCCTGGCTCCTCCTACCGCATGCCCCACCCCTGCACCCCTCCTAGATGGAACTCCCTCCTGGCTCTGCAGTTGTCTGTTGAGTTCTTTAAATAACAGCGGCACAGACAGCAGCAGCTGAGAGCATGTACCCTGACTTTATCATGAGTGGCTGTGTGACTGGGGACAAGTCCCTTCACCACTGTGTGCCTGTGGCCCTTTTAGCTGTAGCATGAGATGACTGTAATGGTGTTCTCTGCCCCGGGCTCTTGGTTGGAGTACATGTAGGGGTTTAGGTGTGCGGCCTGGTACCCAGAGAGTGCTCAGTGCTAGGCGCCTCTGACTGTTCTTTGCTGTTCACTCCTACTCTCTCAAGAGCATCTCGTGGAGCCCTGGGATGGAGCTCTTGCTCAGGACACATTTTTTGTTAAATTCATAAGTCGTTGGGCAAGACTTCAGGATATTCATGCATTATTTCACAAATACAAATATCTGTGTGTCTGACATGCCCCAGACATGGGGCCAGGGGCTGGGGAAACCAAGATCAGTAAGAAGTAGCCTCTCCTCTAAAGAACTCGCAGTGCAAAGGTACTGTGGTCTCTTGTCACTGCTACCCAAAGCATGGTCTTCGGACCAGCAGCACCCGGAGGCTTAACAAAAATGCAGACTCTTGGGCCCAAACCCAGACCTCTTGAATCGAAACATGTCCTTTAACAAAATCCTTGAGTGGCTCCTATGTACATTTAAGTTTGAGAAGTGCTGGTCTAAGACAGTTGGGACATTTCTCCAAGTTGAAACATCCCTCTCAGATTCACTGGTCCCTAAGGTCCTTACCACTTCCGCTATCTTCAATTATCATATAAAATCAATGCGCAACTCTGAAAAGAATCCGAAATTTGGATTTCAAAGAACTTGGATTAAATCTTGGCCTTCACCATATTCGCTGTGTGACTCTAGGCAAATGATACTGTCTCTCTGAACCTCAAGTTCCTTATCTGTAATACAGTGGTAAGAAGACTGTATCCCTAGGCTGGAATACCCCCTGCACTGTGCTGAGGGTAAGATGAGGCATCCTTGGCAAAACACTCTAGTGCAGCACCTGACCTCATTCCCTCCACCTTGGTCTCCTTTGCTCCGGCCCAGAAAGGAGACACTGTGCACTTTCCTTCCAGCTCCTGGCACACGCCTGCTCCGTGGCCATGGATTGAAGGCCTCTGGTATTGAACGAGCAACCAAGGCTGCCCCGGTCAGGGTTCCACTGGGTGGCCCAAAGACCAGACACCCTGTGACCCACGGTGAGGTGCAAGGCTACAGGCAGGCCGAGGCACGTCCCGTAGGCTCCCACACCCTCCTGGCAGGCAGGAGCAGAAGTGGTCTTCGCTCTAGCTGTTCACCCTGATTTCCAAAGCACCTACTGAAGCCCCCTAAAGTGTCGGCTGAGACTGGAGCAGAAAAATGACCTTGACTTATTAAAATGACATAGATGTTTTTAAAAAAGGAAACGAAAATGGGAACAATTATAAATAATGTTGTAAAATGAAGTGACTTTAAGTGCTGAAGCTTTAGTGTGCTTTTTTTTTTCAATTAGACTAAAGCATATCATGGTTTATTGGCTATGATTCAACAACGCGGAATCCAGGATGTTTAGGTTCCTCAAAAGAAGGCACATTAGTACTGGGTCAGATCTGGCATTGTGATGCCACCTGGATCGCCAGGCTGTGAAACCAAGCAGTGTTCTCTCCCCATCGGAAAATTTGCTAATAACTGACATTCAATTTATACTGCAGATACATTCTGGAAAAGTCACAACAGTTTACAATCATTAAAGGTGTTCACCATTCAAAGGGCTCCTACGGTGGCATTCAGTAGAGCAAACCACACAAAGGGAATTTGAACATTGCAAGCCCAGTCCTCCCAGGTTGGGGTTGCAGCGTGGTACCTGTGTATATAAAACACCTGTGTCTGAGAAGGTCTCTGTGTGCCACCTGAGGGGCTCCCTACACTCAGCTCCCTATTAGGGGTTTCTCCAAATTAAAATTGAGAGCAGGTTACCACAAACTACTTGCATTGCATATCTGTGAGGGATTAGCTGGATGGAGATGCTTATTTCTAATTAGGTTAAAAGTTTGCAACTGCCGAGCTGTGACAACCTGACCTACGGTCACAGCAATTTTAAAGGGTCTGACTTAATACCGTAGACGTGCTGCTATGTTTGAATTTGGTATCATGAATATACACTAGACTTGGTATGTGGGAAAACAGACCATAAAGACAGAGGGGAAGTGTCATAAATCACTGGCCTCTAACACAACAGCCTCTACCTAGAAATTCTTACAAGAGATGCTGATTATCTTCAGTATGAATCCAAGCCCAAAGATTCATCTGTGGTTAAGAATCAGTCTGAAACATAACTCCGAGTTTCCCAGTGGGTCCGTCGCTGAACCTTAAGGCGATGCTCCGAGGCATGGCTTAATGTCTGACTATCAACACATTCCACTTTAAATGTGTTCATTCTATTTTGTGAATGTCTTCAAAAACACAGTATCCTCTAGCATTATCGAAAATATGGCTTTGATGTATTTATCAAAAACAGTTGCAGCGCAGAGAGATGAACTTGACAGCAATGGAAGGTTCTTTCTGTTTCTAAGATTCGGAAGACAGACAAGCCAGCAATGACCAATTGTAGGTGCAAATGAGTCATTGTGGATTTCTCCTACAATTTTTTTTTTTTTTTTTTTGGTACGATGAAAATGCTCTGTATTCAGGGAATATCTGAACGACTCTGGCAAAACAAGACTGACGGTGTTTCAGTCCTGCTCCACACACCAGGGCACGGTTAACAGAAACAGCTATACCATTAATACACATGACCGAGAACCTCAGCACAGCGTCTTACCTCCAAGGTAATGTATTTACCTGCGCCTGTTGCAGCGTTCGTTAGAGAGAGAAAGTTTCAGAATTAGACACCCACAGAGGAGCCGCGAAGAAGTTTTCATGGTACCATTAACTGAGTATGGCCTGTATATTTCTAATGAGCTACAAGTCACGACATCTATTACCTTCTACTCGGTAACCGGGCAACAGTTAAAATGATGCTACTTAACGGGCATGATAGCCTCCTGGGTAGCACAGTTGGAGTAAATAAAACACCCACTGTTCTCTGGCTAAATAATTTTTCATCTTCTGGAACACGCCAAGCACACTGTTGCCGGAGGGCCTTTGCACTTCTGCTTTCTCTGACCCAGATAGACACAGGACTCCTTTCCTCCTGTCTCTGCTCAAATGGCACTTGAATCCCGGGGCTTCCTCGCTTGCTGTGTCACCCACTTCCTGTGGTTTGTACTCTTCCCGTTACCGACTCTATTTTTCTCTGTTTGTTATCTTTCTCCCTTCCCTGGAATGAGCACAGGGGCCTCGACTGTCTTGTTCACGGGCACATCTCCCGTGCCTAGGACAGTGTCTGGGGCGCAGTGGTCCCCACACATTTACAGAATGAGTATACGGGGAAGGCAATGACTTCCTGCACACCATTTTTTTTTTAAATTTTTTTTTTTTGAGACAGAGTCTCACTCTGTTGCCTGGCTAGAGTGAGTGCCATGGCATTAGCCTAGCTCACAGCAACCTCAAACTCCTGAGCTCAAGTGATCCTCCTGCTTCAGCCTCCCAAGTAGCTGGGACTACAGGCATGCGCCACAATGCCCGGCTAATTCTTTTATATATATATTTTTAGTTGTCCAGCTAATTTATTTCTATTTTTGGTAGAGACGGGGTCTCGCTCTTGCTCAGGCTGGTCTCGAACTCCTGAGCTCAAACGATCCACCCGCCTTTGCCTCCCAGAGTGCTAGGATTACAGGCGTGAGCCACCGCGCCCGGCCTATACACCATTTTTAGAAGCGTAGAGTTGCTGCTTTAAAATAATTTTGATGACGGTGCTGCTTCTTGTTATAAAAGTAATACATGTTCATTTTAGAAAATTTAACAGGCATGGATAAGTCAGGAAAAAAGAAGGAAATTTAAAATACATATAATTTTGTGCTTGCTTCGGCAGCACATATACTAGAATATCTATAATTTCATCACTCAGGGATAATCACTGTTAATGTGCTGAGGATATTCTCCTAATCCTTTCTCTTCATGTTTTCTTATTTGATATAGAGAGAATTACATTGTTTGCAACCTGATTTTTCCCTTTATATGCTGAGAACTTCTTTTCATGTTATAAGCACTCTTCTACCACGTGATTTTAGTGACTGTGTGATACCCCACGACACGGCTCTCCCGTGGTTTATTTAACCACTCCCTAGGACACCTAGGTTGGACACCTAGGCTGTGTCTGGCTCTCACTGTTTTCGATCACATGCAGATGAACAGTTTTGTGGTCTAAATCTCTGTGCACAGCCTGAACTCCCCAGGACGGATTCCTAGACGTGGAGCCGCCAGGGCAAGCAGTATGGACATCGCGAGGCGGGGCACACCCACGGCCCAAATGCACGCAGACATTTTAATCAACCACGAAAAGTCAAAGAGAGAGGAGGAAGCCCGAAGAGTCAAGGCAGCCTAACTTCCATCTTGGTTTCTTTTAAGTCATGTGTCTGATCTGATGGTTGGAATTTCTACCGGTATTTCTTTCTCAGATTCGGCTTTGTATATATGTTTTATATTCAGATGTCAAAATAAAAACACACCTTCACATCTGCTACGTGGAGAGCAGTCCTGGAAGTTGCTGTGGTCTGACTGTTTGTGTCCCCGCAAATTCACATGTTGAAATCCTCATCCCCAAGGTGATAGTATTGGGGGGGGGTGATTAGGTCACGAAGGTAGCGCCGTCATGAATGTGATTTGCGGGATTAGTGCCCACGTAAAAGAGGCCCGGGAGATACCCTTTGCCCCTTCCACTTAGTGAACACACAGCGAGAGGACGTCACCTCTGAACGAGAAAGTGGGCCCTCATCAGACACCTCCCCGACCTGGACCTTGGACTTTGCAGTCTCCAGAACTGTGAGGAATAAATTTATGTTGTGTGTAAACCACCTGGTTCCCGGCACTCTGCGACAGCCGCTTGAATGGACTAAGACGGGAGGGCCGTTCATTTGTACGGAGGGCTTATCAGCAACCCCCAGGGAAGCAACGCCTCCGAGTCACCCGCCTCCTTCTGACCCACTGCATGTTTTCTGACTGACTGCGTGTTTTCGGTTACACAAACCAATCTGCAACTGCAACCTGGGAACACGGATCCAGGCGATTCTTCCCACACAACCGTGTCAACACCTGCGATGGGTGCTTTCTCCTATAGTCAGGAATCACAGGTGAGCAGCAAATCACAGGTGTGCATCGCCCCCTCTCCTGCTGGCAACCACAGACTGTCACACACAGAAGGGTCCCTGGGGAGGTCTGACCTGCCTGTGGCGCAGAAGCAGACACTGAGGGCCAAGGAACTAACTCTGCTACCTACAGCCACGGAGCCGGGTGGCGGCAGTGCTGGGAGAGGGAGGGAAGGGTGCTACTTTCCCCTACACAGTCCCTGAAACAGGGACTATGTTTTTGCTCAGGGCTGCCCCATCTGGGATGTGATCTTTCAATAACAGCAGGAGAGTGATGGGAGCTTTTAGAATTTGAAAGAAACTTGGAGACAAACTCATCAACGGAGCCCATGTCACAGATGAGAAGAATGAGGCCGGCGGGGGGCAAAGTGCTATGTCTAGATCCATTTTCCTTCCTGGGCTCTGAATCCAGAACTCTGGCCCTCGAATTTATTAACAGTGCTCTTCCTCCTACAACAGGGGTCGGCAAACTTTTTCTGCAAAGGTCCACAAAGCAAGTACCTTTGGCTCTGCAGGCCAAACACCGTCTCCGTCACACCCTACTCTGCTGCTGACACACAGAAGCCACACAAACGAGTGGGTGAAGGAGTGTAGCTGTGTTCCAATAAAACCTTAATTATAAAAACAGGCAGCAGCTGGGATCTGGCCTGGGGGGGGGGCTGCAGTTTGCTCGCCCCGGCCCTGTATCACGCAGGCTCTCGAATCATCCATCCTCATTTGCAGCGAGATTTAAACAAAACGTCTGCGTCTCCTTACTAACCTATCAGACCATCAACAATTAAGAACCTCAAGTACACTTGAATTAAATTACTACTCAGGCTCTTCCGCGGTGCTGGATATGCTGACTGGTACAGGAAAAAGCAGCTTTGCAGCCAATGTGGTGAGGGAAGTACTTATTCAGCAGGGCAAGAATTTAAGGGCAACACATTAAGTCGTTTCTTTGATGAGAAATATTGTTATGGACACACCCGCTCGGGCTGCTGCCACTGTGACAGTGAATTCGCAGACAGCCAGCAGGCCTCCGTTGCCATGGCAACTAAGCCATACTCCAGGGAGAAATGTGGGACCCATGATGTCTTGGCACTTTGCCTGATGTGGAAAATGCAAAGTACTTGGTTCTTTCCATACCAAATAATACCCATCTCCAGTACTCAGGTGTATTTTCTTCACAGCCAACCTTTTTCCTGTTTCCCAGATGTGCCCACTGATGCATCTGTGGGCCTAAGCCTGAAGGAGCACTCCCACCCCAGCTGCTACACGTCCTGGGAAGGCTGTTGCTCCCGCACCTACCTCTCCCCAGTTGCTAAGGGTCCAGACCCACACCGGAATCCCATTCTGAGGATCCCCCAGAACTCACCCTTTCTAAATTTTTCCATCTGCAAAAATATGTTTTTTCTCCCACTAGGGAGCTGACGGTACATCCACATCCGACGCCACTTTGGAGAAGGCCCAACGGGAGCAGACATGGCCATGACATGCTATTGCTCAAGGATTTGGGGCGCTTAATAATTTCTTCCTGAAACCTGTTCCTTTTCCTGCTAGGAAAGCTCCCCTTTGGGATTAACGCCACACTGGCTTTATGAGCTGGCTGTGGCAGGGTCAAGAGTCACCTGGACTCAGATGCTATCAGGGCAAATGACTTTTCAGACTGTTGGCGATACGGCTTACAGGTGGGGAATTCTTCAATGATGCTAAAAAAAAGCCCGGCAGATGGAAAATGGGCTGTGGCCCCCTGCAAGCTCGGAGCCATAAGCCCTTAAGAAAACCCTTGACTTCTTGCTTTTCAGCACCCTGTGGATTCCCTAAAACAAAGACGGTATTGGGAGCATAAAGTGGGGATCTCATCTTCATGTCCATTAAAAAGTAAAGACATCCAGGCAGAGGTTCACCACTATCCACGTGCAGGGTTCCTGAAATCTTTCATTTGCAAATCTTTACTGCCCTCTTGCGGTGTTTAGTTTCTGGAGCGAGTGCATTTTGACTGGGATCTTTTAGCAGAAATACACCTGAGGTTCAGAGAGGCGTAGTCCCAATAAATGCTGCACGATGGCACAAACAAAACACAAAATTTTATCTTCCCAGATGCAAAACAAATTGTATCCTTTATAGAAGTTGATATGAATCGCTAATGTGAGTGTTGGGACCTTGCAAGATGCCAGTGGAATACAGAGTGCCTGCTGATGCCAGAAATGGGTTTTAGAATCTTTCTAGAAAACAACAAAAACCTGGACAGTTCTAGAACTCTCTGTGTCTCCTAAATCTTCCTAAATCCTCCACTGGGCCCAGACTCTGCAAGTCCTAGATCCAAGGAGGGTGGGGGAAGGGAGGCAGCGAGGGCTGCCAAGGGCCCTTGAGAGCCACTGTGTTTATCTTAAAAACAAAGAACTATCTGGAAAGTAGCAAGAAATGATGACAGTCACATGAGGGTAGAATTCAATGAAAAGGTCACTACTGGGGAAAATTCAATTGAAGCTAGACCAGCACAGACCAGCAGCTCCTCAAGGCAAAAACAACAAAAAAGCACACCCAAGCCATCACTGGCAATAAAGCCCAGATCCTCAGGGAAGAAGGTTCCAGACACTTTGCTCCACGGCTGCGCTGCTGCTGCAGGAAGGAGACAAAGACGACCCTGCACCTAGCAGAAGATGCAGCCTCCATCCTCAGAGAGGTAAAAATGAAAAAAGATCCTGTCCCCAAAATGCTGGATATGCTGCTCAACTACTTAAATTTTTTATAAAATCTCTCTAATTGACAGAGGCAAGCATTTTGAAAGCGGGGCCAACTGCCATTAAATTTAGTACAAACTCCCATAATGTTGATTTCATCCTATCTTCACTGAGCATTTTTAATCCACACCAGTTTTTTAAAATGAGGGGCCTAATTATAGCTAATGGGACACCTGCTTCCAAAGCTGCAGGCAGCTGTGTGGTTCTGGGCTGTTCTCCGGGCAATCAGCTCACAGGGGAGCTTGAGTGCACCCTGGAGGGTGAAGCACACAGGATTTGGAGGCCACTAGAAGAGGGCTGGAGTACCAGTCAGGGTACAGTTGACTTCGGCAAGGCCTCAGTTTCTTCACCTGTAAAATGGATTAATACTCCCTACCTCGCTCTGCACGCTTGGGGAGCCCTCCCTTCCTGCGGTGACGGGAGCGTAATCAGAGCTCAGGGGCTGGTAGTTGCGCCATTCTGGGTGCCAGGTGGCAGCCTCAGAAGACAGATTCCTCCCCAGGGAAGGGGGCAGAGGGAAGAGACCTCTCACAAAGAGGTGGGGGTTTCCCCTGCCGCCCTCAAGCACTTGGACGTGGCTGAGCAGCCCACGGATGCTCCCTTGCAGGAGCTGGTCTCCAGGGCCGGAGGGGCCTCTGAAGAGAAGCTTTAGGGGAGGGTGCCCGAGGGCAGGGTGGGGTCGCTGTTTCCTGCCTGTCTCCAGTGGTAGTCGCGGGCCTGAGGGCACGAGGGCTACTCAGGACTTCTTTCCTTTCCACGCAGTATTTACACCCTAGCACTGCGGCCCTATGAGGTCGGGCAGCTCGGGGGGCTGCGGGCGGGTGAGGCGAGCACTCGCAGGGCGGTGTCATCCCTGCAGGAAGCCCGGAGGAGAGTGGCTGAGATGCGAGGAGCCTCCAGGCAGAGCCTCCTACTGGAGAGGAAAGGTGTGAGAAGAGATCGCTTCACCAGTGCACGACGTACTCCTGGGGTCCCCAAGGTGTGATGGCTTCAGAAGTGGACAGGGGTCTTGTGTCAACAGGCCAGGAGAGAGCCAGTAAAATCTAAACACCATTACAATGACCCACGGGCTTCCACAGGCTGCAGGGCCTGGGAAATGTGGGTTACGGAAGGAACACCCTAGCGAAAAACGAGACCACGGCTGCGTGTGCCCCCGACAAAGCCATCGGTTCTGTGCCAATCTGGCTGCCCACCCGCATCCTGGGCAGAGTCCTTCCTGCACGTTTCCTTCCAGCCCGTCAGCAGAGAAATGGTCCCTGGGGCCAGCCTGGGACTAATTACCGACAAGTCTATTTTCAGAAAAAGCCACAAGATGAAGATTAGTTCCTGACCAAGCCAGCGATGCCACTCAGAAAAGAGGTGGCAGTGAGTGACGGCACTCCATTGTTACTGCCTGGATCAGGGTGGGTGAATTTCCAACATCTGGGTGACATTTTCTTTCTCAGATAATCTGTGTTTCCTGTCCTAAAATCCACAACACAGAGGCACAGAAAATATCACGAATGTGCACCGACGCAAAGCATGTTAGAAACGAGGCTCTGTTGGTTGACACGTCTCGACCCTGCTCTTCCGTGACTCCAGCGTGGCCTCGCTGCATGGGTGCAAGTGGGCGTGCGGGGGGAGCACATTCCCATCTGAGGGCTATTTGTATCTAATGGAAAACAGTCTCCCACCCTGGGGGCCACGAGTGGCCCAGAAAGCACAACACAGGGTTCAGTTTAACTTGGCCACGCTCCTCAGAACCCAGCGATGCACGGTGGCCTCTCCGTTAGGGAAGACGCTCCGATTCCTAACTCCTGGGGGTGGGAAGCAGGGAGAAGGCTGAGAATAACGACTGCGGCAAACACACATCCAGCCAGGCACCGTTCTAGTGCCTTCTATATTTACTCATCTGCTCTTCCCAACATCCCTAGGCGGTTGGTACCTTTACCATTTCCATTTTAGAGTTGGAGAAACTGAGGCTAGAGAGATGAGCTAAGTGGCCCAAGGCAACACAGCTAGGAAGCGGTAGAGCTGGGATTTGAACCCAGGCAGTCCGGCACTTCACCACCACACTGTGCTGCCTCCTTGGAAGGACAAGGTGACAGCCAGCTGCCCGGCAGGTGCGGGGAGAGGGGACAGTCCTCACAGAGACGCGGCAGGCCCTCGATGGAGCTGGGAGGGGACCCAA
>CAUYSK010024699.1:0-34995 GCA_963575035.1 Avahi laniger | reverse complement strand
GGGAAAGGGGGCGAATCTACAACTAAAGGACACGGGGAGCTCTAAAGGGAGGGAAGGGCACGCCTTTAACCTGCATTTGGGGAAGGCAAAGACATAAAGTGTAACTAGAATGTTTGTACCCTCACAATACCTTGGAATAATAATAAAAAAAATAAAAATAAAAAAATAAAAAATAAATAAATATGGAAAATGGGAGGAGGGTGCAGCAAAAAGCAGTCTGACCTAGAAGCCACAAGATCTGGGTTCTTGCCAAGTGTCAACTGCTTACTAGCTATCTAGCCTTGGGCAATCGCTTAACTTCTCAATCTCGGTTTTCAGCTCTATAAATTAGGGATAATAAATACCTGTCCATAAGGAGGAGATGTGAAGAAAAAATGAGATCAAGTGGAAATCTGAAAACTAAAATACCATTCAAATGTAAAATATAGTATAATTTCCCATTCAAACTTAAAATGTAGAGTAACAATCTGTAACAATAAACAAAACAAAGCTCAAAAAAGCTATGAAGAGAAAAGAGAAGAACACACAAGATGCTTATAATAATTATCTGTAGATGCTGGAATCAGAAATGGTTTTATATTCTTCTCCCTACTAAGCTCTTCTAAATCTCTTTGATAAACAGGGGTTATTCATAATAATGGAAAAAGTAACAAACTTTTTTTAAAATCACACCTTACCAAACTTTTCTTTAATCGCCACATATCCCCACGGCCAATATACTGATCCTTAAAAGTTAATTCCACTAGGTCAAGAGTCACATCCTAAAAGGGATAATAAAATAATAACTCTTGCATTACTCTGTCACAATTTATAGTCATAAGACAATGCCCACTCACCATGGAAAAAACCTTTTTGCAAAAAAGAAAACTACTAGAAGACCAGTCAATAGCAGAATCCTAATAAACAGAATTTTGTTCTATCAAAGAAGGCTTTCAAGTATTCATGATAACTCTACAACTTATCCTACAGTATTACTATTTTATTTAGTATTTAGTACTTTCATAAAAAATTTTAAATATAGCTTCATATATAGAATCTGATTAGGACAAGCTTCAAAAAAAGGGGGTGGATAAATGCAACCACATACTATCTATAACCTAAAAGATATATATATATATATATATATATATATATATATATTCACATATTTAATGGTCTAACACTATATTTGAGTAACCCCTTATTTCCTTAGTGACTTAACCTTGAGGAAGGATGCTAATCATTCCAAAAAGATATTCCAGTCCAGAATAAAGACAAACCTTAGGGTCTACAACATTCACATAGACATCTTGGTAAGGTCTTAGCCGGAACACTTGAGTCACAGTCTGGTCCACACTGATAGTTTCTGAAACAGAAAAGAAATATGGCTCAGGTAACATATTTTGAAAAAGTTAGTATATATATCCTAATCTATAAATATTCAGACTTTCAACAAGCAACACAATTGATCATTTGCCAAGGGCAAGACACGTTCTCTGCCTTCCAGGAGCTTAAGCCTGAGCAATTAAAAAAAAAGAGAAAGAGAGAGAGAGGTGGCCAGGTGCAGTGGCTCATGCCTGTAATCTTGGCAGAAAAAAAATTGAAAAATTAGCTGGGCATGTTGGTGCACACCTGTTGTCCCAGCTACTTGGGAGGCTGAGGCAGGAGGATCACTTGAGCCCAGGAGTTTGAGGTTGCAGTGAGCTATGATGATGCCACTGTACTCCAGTCTGAGTAACAGAGTGACACCTTGTCTCAAAAAAGAAAAAAAAAAAAAAAGAGAGAGAGTGAAAGGGAAGAGGAGAGAGGGGAGAAGGGAAAAGAGAGGAAAAAGAAAGAATTTAAGAAGCAACATAAAAAAGTTCAAAGACCTAAAAAAATTCAGAAGAGGAAAGAGATCCTTTTTTGTTTAGAATGAAGGTATCAGTGGTAATTAAGGAAGAAATAAACTTTTCAATGAGCCCTGCAGTCTGGTAAGTAAAAAACGCACAGGTGGCAGGAGATGGGGTGAAGGTATGAAGACCACTCTTAGGATTAAGATTTTATAGAATGTTTCCCCATCAAATTGAAATATCGAGTGGCTGAACATGAGTGGTTGACATGAAAGCCCTTTAGAGCAACCCAGAAGTTTTTTTGTTTTTTCTCTTACTACTTAAGGAACTATCTGTTTAAAGAATTTATTTTAAGGAAGAAAATAAATGTAAGGAATTACTTTATTCATTGTCAATTAACATTTTGGTTCCTTGACTAACATGGCATAACCATTACAGGAAAAAAGAAAGGATTTGGATCTAGAATGAGTAAGTAGAATCACCACTCTGGCTCCACGTAGATTATAGTGTGGCTAAGACTAAATTTCCTCACTCATTTGAGTTGTTGGAAGGATAAAGATAGATTATAAAAAGCTCCCAGGACAGTGCCTTGCACACATGGTGTGCAATTATTATATTTCTTCCCCTACCACCCAACTCACCCAGAGGAGGCACCTAATAAATATTTTGTGAAAAAAAATACCATTTAGGAAAACATGCTTTACCTACAATTACTACAGTTATGTATAAAGCTTTATATATTTAGATTAACTTTTCTCCTGACCCTAAATAAAGATTTCTTCAGTGCCTTCAAGATGCTGACAAATGAGATTCCTTGGCAGTTTTGGTATCTGACAATTTTTTTTAGAGGGAACACAATTTAATAAGAAGAGAAGTACTTGCCTTCATTCCCTGAGATTATGAAGAGAGGTTTCTCCCTGTTTCTGAGATGGTAAATATAAAAATCTCAAAGAGAAACATAATTCTTACCTTTCTGTAAATCTTCCTTAAGTGATTTGACCTGCAAAAGCAGAGGGCTGGAAAAGAAAGCAACAAAGAGGTGAGATACTGTAAGCAGTAACCCCTCAGTTTTCTTCCTCCCTGACAAAAAGAAAACTGATCATTTCTGTAACTTGTAATACAACAATGGGAGAAAACCCCCTTAGAAACAAAGAAACTCTGCACATAAACTAAAGGAAATGGATAAATGCTACAGAATTTTTCAGACTTGTCATCTTAGCTTTAAAAAAGAATGGACTACTTTTAAAAATGTATTGGTTTATCAAATCCTAGAGGGCACGAGCATTTTCAAAGGGTTTTGCTATCATGCCCACCCTTCAAGCCCCTCTGACAAAATATTAATATCATTTAGGACCAATAGGCTGCCCAGTTCCTTTGATTCTAACAAGACACTCACCTGTATTCATCGTTGGGGTGAGCAATCTCTACAATGTCTCCAAGCTTGATGTGAGGGAACACTTTGGGGTTCACAACTAGCTCATCATCTAAAAGACAATTCAGAGATCTCAAGAAGAAAACACACTCGTTTAGGAGACAGGCATACTGTGCATGTTCTCATAATGTCTTCTCACAACCCCATTGGTATTACTATTCCATTTTGAATTGAGGTTTAGAACAAGTAAACCTTTTGCACAGGAAGCTAGTGAGTAGCTGAGTGGGACAGTGCTCAGGTATCTCTGTCTCCACAGCCCATGCTCTTTCTACTATCCCACTAATCCCAGGGAAAAAGGAGCCCTTGGTACCTGGATATTAGGCCTCTGGGACATCCCTTTATTCCCTCAAATATCATGTATCTGGCATACACCAGAACAAAATAGGCTGGCTCCCACAGATATAGTACAATCCCTTATATTATACCATGTTCAGAGAATTTCACAAACACTGTCATAATGTGACCCTCACAATAAATCTTTAGATCTCACAGGTGTGAGGAAATAACATGGGATATAAAGTGACTCACCTAAGGTTAGACAGCTAGTAACAGGACTGCCAGGACTGATTACTGGCCCCAGGTTCCTCCTACATAAAGCTTACTACCTTCTCACATGTCATAAAAATCAAGCCAAATAAAATGGCCTGGAGTTCGGAGGGCAGCACCTGATCAGGGAAAAACTTCAGGTATCAGTTCACATTAGAGTCCCTTAACATGTAAGGGGGACATGGTCTACATGCTTATCTACCCCAACCCTCCTATGGGGTGGGGGAGGGAGAGAACTCTTTCAGATATTACAAAGGAGGAATTATAAAGAAAGAATTAGTATTTGTTGTTTTAAGGACATTGCCTTTAATTATGCCAACACCATGAGAAATATATCCAGATTTCATATGTAATCAGACCCAAGAAAAATTCAGCCTCGTAAAATGAAGCATTGGGTTAATCTCAGTTTTACTTGGCATGTTTCCATTGACAGTTTTGTGCTAAATCCTCTGTGAAGCCTCCCCCTAATGTCCATAGTCTGAATTAAGCTCCCTGAGCACATATTTCCTTCTGCTTGGTTTTATCATTTCCTTTTTACATGGCTGTCTCATCAAGCTGAAAGCTCCTTACGGACAAGGGACCTTGTAACATTCATAAACTTTATGTTTAGCACAAGTATACATCTAATAAATATTTGTTGATTGCATTTTAATTTATGGTCCTGCAGAAAACTGGAAACAGCACCTAGCTACCTTTGTCTTACAGAAGAAAACATACACTTGTATACATTGTATACACTGTATATAACGTATCCTTGGATTCTGCCTTCTGCCAAAAGTTACTTCTGTTGCCTATTCAGTTCTACTCCACAAATATTAATAGTCAGGCAACATCAATAGCACACAAAGTATACTGTTAACAATAGACTGTTTTAGCAGAAATTGTATTTTAAGTATAGCAATACCTGGCATATTCTTGTCCTAGTAATTATAATGGCTACATTTACTGAGCAGAGCCTGTTACTCTGCTAAATGCTTAGCAAAGATCATCGTTCTTAAACCTCACAACACCCTATGATATAGAAAATATTGTTTTCCCTTTTGGGCAGTCCTTGTCCTCTGGAGGCTTATTCATACGTAGCATAGATGCAAATGCATCCTAAAATACAAATTTAAAAAAAAAAGACTCATTGTATTAATTACAATTTCTGAAGTAAATGAAGTTGTTAACACAGAAGGTAAAAGTATTCCTTTACAAAAGAAAAAAAATCATACTGCTAAGTGCTATCTTATTGTGCAGATTTATGGACTCAAGAGGCAAAGAGAAATTATTCTAAAGCCCTCAAACTTGCAGATAAGGTAAACCAGGGGCTTGCCCAAGGTCACAGGGGAAGTTAGAGACAGAGCTGGTACCGAGATTCTGGTTTAGTGCAGCATAACATGCTACATCCTGTCCCTTCTTCCCATGTCTAGGAGCCAGGCAAAGGTTCATGCTTTGATCATACCTGTTCTATGCACATCTATGCTACTTCTCTCTCACTGAATGCAAAACAAATACCATTTTAGCTTCTCTAATCTGCCGAACCAGTGCAGGCTGGAATTTTATGGAACATACATAGTAAACTTGTAATAAACAACACAATTAAACAAATAAAAGGTAGTAAACCTGCAGCATTTGCAATGTTCCTTAAAAGTCTGAATGCAAATGTTTTAGAAGGGTCTGACCGCCCTCCTTCTTGCTGTATTATAGTTGCTGCTTGACTCTGTTAAGTTGCCTGTCTAGCCTCCATTGTCACGAGTTGGGGTGTAATTTTCAAGGCACTAGACACACCAGATACACCAGAACCTCAGCCAACTTACACAACTCCCAAACATCAATCAATACTGACCACTGCCCCCAAAGCCCTTCTTGTGGATGACGAGTTTGTAGACCTTTGTTGTTCTCATCTTGCACCGTTGTTTCACTTCAGCTGGTCCAAGTTTGGGGAAGAGAAGTCATCTTGCCTCCCTACCAATGAAACAAACGACAACGCTGAATGTCAGACTTTTCCTTGCAATTGTTCTTTGATTTTAGGCCGGTGAAGATACTGGTGTTGCACAGCTGACATGTGGTGCCAAGTGACTCTTGGATGAAGTCACTCCTCCAGTTACAAGGAAGGACGGAGAACAAATAGAACCACGGAATCAGGGAACTAAGGGGTATTCGGGCCAGGGTCTAGTCAAACCTCAGAACAGACTTTCTACCTCTGCAATTCACTTGCAGGGAATGGGCACTCATTATCTCGTCTCCACCTACATCAATCACACTCAAGTATTAAAGAGACCTTAAAAGAGGTTAGCCCACTCATTTGTAGATGAGGAAAGTGAGAGCCAGAGCAAGGGACTTGCACAAGGTCACTCAGAGACACTCCTACTGTTCGCGTTTCGCCACCAACGTCCTGGGCAAGGCAACTACAAAGAGGAGGAAGATACTGGTCCTTCCCCGAACCTCCATCTGTACCAACTCTCAGCGGGTCTTCCCGCCTCCATTTCACAGCGGAAGCCGCTGAGTCTCAGAGAGGGAGAGAGACTTGTCCAAGGTCACACAGCAGGTTCGAGGCACAGCCGGGACTCGAACCTCGGCCACAGTCCCCCTAGCTCAAGCCCCCCCAAAGCGCTAGTCCGGGGTGGACAAGCTCCACTCACCCGCAGCTCCGGAGCCCCTTCCCGCCTCAGGCCGGGAGGCCCCAGGACCGGACCCTCTCCAGGTCCCTCACGCCTCCTCTGGACACCCCGCCTGAGCCTCCACCGCCCGCGCAGCTTCCGCCCCTGAGCTTGCGGCGCCGGCAGGCCCGCCCGGGCCACGGAGCGCTCACCTGAGAACCCGCGCTGCTCGGGTGGCTCCGCCCCGAGGCACCGCCCCCTTCCCGCCCCCGCGCACCGGGCCTCTCTCGCTGGGCCTCCGCCGTCTCTGTGGCCGCGCCACTTCCTCATCCGGGGCTCGCGCCGGGGGCGGGGCGTCGGGGGAGGCCGCCTGCTCAGGCCACTTCCAGGCGTTTCTCGCTCGCCGGCCTGCTTGGCCGCCGGCTTCGCAGAGGAAATCCATTCCCTCTCCGACAACCCGAAATAGATCCCACTGAGCTCCGTTTTTTGTGTATAAAGAAGGTCAATGACACTCATTTGGCCTCACAGGGCTGCTGAGAGGCGGCAAAAGAGGGTTTCTGGGAGAACTTTTGTGAAATGCAAAGGGCTGAGGACTGGAGCGTTAGTGTGATGGCCCCAGCTGGGAAGAGTCCACTTTGGGGGTCTTTTCAAACCCAAACTCCAAAAGATGATCTGCACCCCTCGGGTTATTAATAACCATAGCTACCATGGCTTCACAGACATCATCATGTAATCGTTGCTCTCCTAGTAGGTGGTAGGTAGATCCTGTTTCATAAACGGGGAAAACAGCCCGAGGAAACGAAACTCCACGCGAGGAAACGAGGACGATCCCGACCCGCTCTAACCAGTATCCTCATGTTACACCCCGGGCTCAGCCTAATCTCCCATCTGACAGGATATGAAAACCCACCTGGGTGGGCTGTGCCAGATGCTGGCCAAAGGCCCCAGACAAGTTGCCAGCTCCACCTGCTGCCACACCCTGGTCTAGGCCAGCGGTTTTCCATCTTGGATGGCTGTGCCTCTGGGGGCCTCCCTGCTTCCACTCTGGCAGCCTGAGAGGTCTTTTTTTTTGAGACAGAGTCTCACTCTGTTGTCTGGGCTAGAGTGCCCTGGCGTCATCCTAGCTCACAGCAACCTCAAAGTCCTGGGCTCAAGGGATCCTCCTGCCTCAGCCTCCCCAGTAGCTGGGACTACAGGCATGCGCCACCATGCCCGGCTAATTTTTTCTATATATTTTTAGTTGTCCAATTAATTTCTTTCTATTTTTAGTAGAGACAGAGTCTCGCTCCTCCTCAGGCTGATCTCAAACTCCTGAGCTCAAACAATCGCCTGGGCCTCCCAGAGAGCTAGGATTAGAGGCGTGAGCCACTGCACCCCCCTATCCCCCCCCCCCCAGAGATCTTTTTGTAACTGGAATTAGTGTTTTGGGTCAAGCCACTCCCCTGTTGCTTCTAATGTATAATCAAATGGTTTGCAACAGTTACAAAATTTTTCCAGGATAAAATGTTACTTGTAAAAGAAACTTCTGTGTTGCCACTTCAGAAGACACACCCAGATCCCCCTGCTGGTTTCTGTCTTTATCAGCCATGACTGGTGGGAAGTCTTTCCATTCCAGAGGGAGCTTCTGGGCCTTCAGGGGAATCTGATTCCTTCTCCTGAGAGAGGTCCATAAATGGTATCTTATTTTAGAAATGCAAATATTTCATTTGTTAATTTGGCAATCTCATTAAAAAAAAAAAAACCTTCGAAGCTTTGAAAATTTTTGTTTGTTTTTTCTTTTAAAGCTGGTTGAAGTTAGGAAGGCCAGAGCTGACACTGGTCAGATTGGGGATCCAATAGTCTTGGTTCTACAATTGCTGTGCTACAACCACCTGCCCATTGCCTGTTTTTAGCTACATGGCCTCACACAAGATACTTTTCTGTTCTCGAATTTCTCCCCTGTCCAATAGAAATAAAAAGTACATGTCCTTCCTCCTTCACAAGGTGTTTGAGGGCCAAACAAGGTGAGGGATATATTACATTAAGTCTTTGAAATTATAAGAACTAAAAGTGCTACATAAATGCACATAATGTACATAAATATAATTAACCAATAGCATAAAACTCATGGGGAAATTGGCTCTCCTCGGACTTTTAGGGCATTAAACCATATATATGATGCTTCTTTTGGATGTTGTTATGCGTGGTGCTTCCTATAAATAGAAGCAGGGTTGAGACTAGGATGAGGCAGTGAGCCTAGAGAAATACTGGCCTTAGGGTACAAAATGGTAAGGAGATGCCAAAAAACCTCAATAAGCAAGATAAATGATATTATATTTTTTAAAAATCAAAATTAATACCAAGACTCTGGTGGGGTTCGATGGTTCATGTCTGTAATCCCAACACTTTGGGAGGCTGAGGCAGGAGGATTACTTGAGGCCAGGAGTTTGAGACCAGCCGGGGCAACATAGCAAGACCCTGTCTCTACAAATAATAATGATAATTTTAAAAAGAATTTATGATGAAAAAACTATCACATTTTTAAATAAAGACAAGATCAATAATGGTGTTGTGCAGAGCCACATTGGAACCTGGGGCAAAAGAAAACATCAGTAATACTGGGCTTCTCAGATCTGCATCTATAGGCATATAGTTGCCTGAGAAAGTACTTGAAGATGTAGATACTGTAACTTTAGAAATGTTCTAAAGTAAATTTCTACTTAATTTATCCAAGCAGTATCTGTGTATATTAGAAAAACAGTAGCCTATACATGAACTATATATATATATATATATATATGTGGACTCACATAGGCTGTAGACAATAGGGTTAGAACATTTGGGTTTGTGTATCTCCAGTTTTAACTAAAGCTGGGAAAACCACTATCTCAGCCAAAATGCATGTTCACTGGTTCAAAGATATCTTGATCAGAGGAAAGAGAATTAAAATCTCCCCCCAAACCTCCAAACTTTTAGCTCTCTAGTCTGCCAGGTGAATAAGCTCCAAGAAGCAACAGATTTCTATTTTTAACACAAAGCTGTATAATTTGAGGCAAGTTGATTTCATTCTCTGGACTCTCTCATTTCCCTCCTGGGTAAACATTTTTTCCTTCCTACAAACATGTCTGTTGAGCATCTACTTGTGTGCCACACACTGTTTTAGGTGCTGAGCAGAGAGCGAGGAACAAAACAAAGTGGAAGAGGACAGATGATAAACGAGGCAATAAAGAGACGAAAATGAAACACGATAATTTCAGCTAGCGTTAAAGCTATGAAAAAATTAAAACTAGGTGCTGTAACCTACTGGAGGCAGGGTGCTACTTAGATATAGTGGTCAGGGTGATTGGAAGAAGCAGGGGAGTGGCTTTACCCAAAACACTGATTCCAGTTATAAAAAGATCTCTCAGGCTGCCAGGATGGAAGCGGGGTGAGGGGTGGGGTGGCCTAAAGGTGCAGCTGTCCAGGATCGAGAAATGGTGGCCTGGCCCAGGGTGGTAGCAGTGGACACCGACAGTGTGCCCCGGGGTTCCCAGCAGCAGAGCTGAAAAAGCTGTCTTTCCCTTTAAGAGTCTGAGCCGCAGGGGCGGGGTTGAGGGCCTCTGGAGGCTAGCAGAGGGCGGGAGGTCAGACGCGGGAAGAGCCTCCCCTTGGAGTGCGCGCGCGCCTTGCGGGGGCGGGACTTGGGAGAGTCCGCATGGCTGGCTCGGGCCCCGGATGAGGAAGTGCAGGGAGACCATAGAGACGAAGAGGCGGCGGCAGCCGGAGCGCCCCCGGGCTCTCTCAGCTCCGTAGGCTCAGGTAGACTTGGAGGCGACGGGGCTGTGGCTGAAGAGGCAGAGCTGGCGGGGCAAGCGCGGGCCGCGGAGCAGGCCTCAGGGTAAGAGGCTGGGGGCGGGAAAGCCTCGGGCGTAGCCGCCCCGCCCCACTCCGCCCTGAGGGAACCCTCCGCCCGGCGGTACTGGCTAAAGGGGAGCCCGGGCCCCCCGCCCTCTCCGGGCGCCAAAGGAACGGTGGCTGCGCTGCGGGCGGCAGCAAGACCCTGGGAGAGGGAGGAGACCAGGCCCCGCATCGCTAGAGGAAAACGGCTCCTCCGAGTCATGCTGCGATGGGAAAATGCACTCCTCTTCAACCCCGATAAGACAGAAAGCCCCCCAACTTCTCTCCTAGGGGAGGACGACGCCCCTTGTCGTGGGCGTACGCGCTCGCTCTGCTCCTGTCAGTTCGTCAGCAGAGGGAGACCCTCTCCCAGAGTGCTAGAGAGGGATTCGGAACTTATCCTAAGGAGGGATAAGAGATAACCCGTAAACCAGACCTTTCCCCCACTTTGGTCAGCGACCCCAGGTGAAGAGTGAGACTCTGAACTTGCCTAAAAGTGACAGAGGGAATCTTTCTTCCTTGTAGGAGAGAGACTCCCCTTCTTTGTTTTTCACCTTTACCCCACGATGTAAAGAGGAAGACCCTGAATGTACTTTTTGGTATTAGAAGTCAGCCTTTCTCCCCCTCCCCCCATCATGTCCACAGAGGGAGCCTCGCTGCTTCTTTTCTTCCCTTTAAGTCTCCTGGTGTGCACTGAGCTCCTTTCCCTTGCACAGTTACGCGCATGGCTTTTGGAGTGTGATAGTTACAAGCTTGTGTCTCCCCCTTAACATCTTTGTGACCTTGACTAATTGCTTAACTTCTCTCAGTCTGAGTTCATCTCTAATTTGGGCACTTTTCTTAGAATTGTCTTGAGGGCTAAAGGAGCATTTGTGTAAATGCTTAGTACCGTAGTAAGCTTTTGGTAAGTTCTTGCTATTACTATTACTTAATTTGTTAAAAAAGAAAACTAGTGTCTTACACAGATAAGTAGATTTTTCCGTGTATGCCCCTCCCATGCTCATCAGTAGTGTTGAACCCATGCTTTCCAACAGGAGAGGAAGGACCCCACCCCAGGTGTAGAAAGAGACATTTCCACTCCTCTTAGATCTTACCATACTATACTTCCCAAATTAACAAAGAGGGCCTCACTGAAAATAATCAGGAAAAAGGGCTCAACTTTTGGAAACAGGTCTGTACTCTTAAGAGGCAGGGAGACCTAATGCCAGAAGCCAGCCTTTCCTTTGTCCATAGAAGCTATCACTTCTTCCTGACTGGTTAAGAGATGTCCTCTCCCACTCCCCCGACTTGCTCTAGTGACAAAAAAGCTTCCTTCTATCTATCTGCACATCTCCCCATCCCCAAGAGGGCAGTTCTAACTTCTTCCTTTCTCTTACTCTCTCAAGAAAAATAAGACTCTATACCTATGAGGAGAAATCCCTTTCTCCCCGTATATCTAGATTGGTGCAGATGGTTTCTTTTCTCCTCTTCGTTTGAAAAAGAGATGAAAATCTTCTATGCAGAGAGCCTTTGTCAGTGGAAATCAGGAGCATTTTTACTGTTTCACTCCTTACATGGAGACGGAGGGAGCCTTTTTCTTCATGCTAATAAAGGGAGGAAAAGGGAAACAATCCTTGATGCTTTTGAGATTTCCTGCACACTCCGTGTTGAAGAGCTGAGCCCTGTTTAGTATATGCACTTCCCTGCCTCACTTTCGGTTTGTCTTGAGACCTTGTTAAAAGATTTCTTTCTCAAGAAGAGACCCCCTTCTGCACATTCCCTCATGGAGGGATTGGCTACAATGTCTGAATCTTTGGAAAAGAAAGCCCCTTTCTCGAGGTGAAAGGAGTGTTTTAAATTTCTGAGGGCCTGATCATTATTGTGAATATTGTTCCTTGACACAAACATGGCAGCGCCCAGTGTGAACAGCCTCTTTGCATTGGAATTAAAGGGAGGGGAGAACTTCAGAGTTGGGATTATTGGGGCACATGGTTTTCTGTTCTGCTGTTTTCTTTGTTTCATTTTTTTTTCTTATTTTTCCCTTATTGCTGTAAATTTTGTACCTCTAGAAGTTTTGTTTTGGGGTATGTTTGAATGACTAAAGTAAAAGTTGCCACTTTGCCAGGTTTTTAGTATTATAAAATGTATTCTAATGAGATTGAGAACTGCTGTGTTAATCCTTCACTGGTAGGGTTGTTTTGTTTTTCTTTTTTCCTGTTTTTGTTTTTAGGTGGGATAGAAATTAACACTGCCAAATTACTTGCAGGAACACTAA
Source organism: Avahi laniger (assembly GCA_963575035.1). Classification (NCBI taxonomy): domain Eukaryota; kingdom Metazoa; phylum Chordata; class Mammalia; order Primates; family Indriidae; genus Avahi; species Avahi laniger. The sequence continues at coordinate 22,515 of CAUYSK010024699.1, read as the reverse complement.
AGAAAAGCTTTCCATCGTTTTGTATGTAAAGTGTCTTAAATTACCTCAAATGCCCTTGAGTACTTGCAGAGGGGATTAGTCTGAGCTCTGTACCACCATTGTTGATGTCTGTAGGTGTGCTTTGCTGAAACAAAGAGAAATAGAAAAGTTATCCTTTAGAGTCTTGGGATTTTTATGGGTGGCTGGACCCTTTAAGCTTATTTTGATTAACATGTGAAAAAGAATTCCAGGAAAGTTCACATAACTTTCACTTAACAAACTCTAGGCCTTGCAACTAGTAGCTGTGTGACAGGCTAGGGACCCTGGCTTCCTAACTTGGAGACCAGCAGCTAAGACTGCTCACAGCAGTACTTCTGTATTTGAAACAGAAAGATCACGAGGTAATTGTTCTCAAAAAAAGAGAATTTCTTCTTTTGTTGGAATAATTTTATTGCATACGCTCTATAAATATTAGTCTTTTTTTTTTTTTGGTGTAAATCTATTCCCTGGACAATCTAATACAGTACTTATTTGTGTTATGGTAATAACAAGCCAGTGGCAGCTAGGAAAAGTTCATAAAATCTGTGGTTTATTTTTTGCTTATACCTCAAACTAGATAATTATCTGGTGTCTTCACCCGGTAGATTGATTATAAATCATTAGTAAGGATTAAGCTGTAAATCTCTTTCTACATTTTATAAGCATATGTTACTCTTCCCTTTTACTTCAAGTTTATTTAACACTTTAATGTAAAAACTTTGGTTGAGGTAGAGAGCCCACAGTTGGAAAAATACTGATAAAAGGAAGAGATAATACACATACTAGTTTTTATTGCTGTGCATTTGGATCTTGGGAAATACTGGTTAGAAAAATTTTTAACATAAGTAATAGATACTCACTGTTTTAAAAAAAAAAGTACAACTTGCAGATAACTCATTGGTAATCCCATCGTGCAAGGTAACACTGCTAATACTTGGTTTACGTTCTTTCAGACATTTTCCTACATGCATATCTATTTTACTAAAATAAGAATCACGATGTTTATTTAATTCAATAAAATATCTCAGGTAGCTTTCTACATCTTTATTTTTGATTGTTCCATTGCATTCAGAAATTTAGTTTTAAAGAAATGAATGTCTTATTAAAATTGGATTCTGTTGCTGCAGTCTGGTGGCATTACCAATATTTTGATAGATGGTGAGTGAGCTAGTGAGTGAGAATAAGTTTAACCTGCGGCTCCAGGCTTGTATCTAAATATCACATCAACTCTGATAGTTCCAGCTGTTCCTGGTAACTCAACTGCAGATTCTGCTCAGAAATGAACCCAGAATTAGACTAGGAGAAAAAAGAGGGAGTGTCTGCTTTGCTTCCACAGCCCATGTGCCCAGTTGTTTTACAAGTTGAATTTCTTAGAGTTCTGCCAAACAAGAGTATCAAGAGATGAACCATTTTATGTGATTATCAGTATTGACTCTTTATGATAAAGATCTATTTAGTAAACCTGTATTTGTGCATGACCCTATGTGGAACAGCATTTGGAAGAAAATCTTCAAGTAGAACTGTGGGGATGGAAAAGAGTAGGGTTTATTAGAAACACTGCAGGTGCTGAGTCCACAGGCTGCATGCGCTAATTGAATGGTGAATGGAAGGTCAGATATGATTATTTCTGGAGTTTCAAGTCTGAGTCTAGGATAATGATGATGCCTTTATTAAGAGAGGCAACGAGAATAAACATGTAGGTTTACTGAGGCCATCTCACACATCCTTGTTTCTCAAAGTTGTTTGTATGTAAAAAGACTCAATTATTCACTGAACAGATTCTGTTTTAGACATGTTAAGTTTTAGGCGTGCCAATCTTGAGTGAAATATACATGAGGAATTGAGAGAAAGAGTGGGGCCAGGGACAGGTTTCTTTTTTTTTTCAATCAGCTTTATTAAGATTTAATTCATATGCCATATGATTGACCAATTTCAGTTGTATAAGTCAGTGGTTTTTAGTATAGTCACAGAGTTGTACAGGCATCACCATGATCAACTATACAACATTACCCCAGAAAGAAACTGGGGTAGCTACCACTCCGTTTCCACAACACTCCCAGCTCTAAGCAACCGCTAATCTACTTTCTGTCTCTATTCTTGACATTTCATATAAATTAGATTTTATATTAGATTATTTTATAATATGTGGTCTTTTGTGAGTGGCTTCTTTCACTTGACATAATGTTTTCAAGGTTCATCCAAGTTGTAACATGTATTAGTACTTCATTCCTGTTTGTGGCTGAATAACATCCCATTGTGTGGCTATACAACATTTTGTTTATCTACCAGTTGATAGATATTTGAATTGTTTGCACTTTTTGGCTATTACAAGTAGTGTTGCTAAGGACATTTGTGTACAATCTTTTGTGTGGACATAGGTTTTTCAAATATATACCAACAAGTCAAATTGTTGGATCATGTAGTAACTCTATGCTTAAAGGGACAGTTTTGAGTCATCCTCATAGCAGAGAGGCTGCAGGACAAGGTGAGGTCATTCCTAAAAAGGGAGGAGTCAAAGATTAACTTTTAAGAGCACTCATACCTCAGTGGTGGGCAGGGGAAAGAAAGCGCCTGGGCACAGGTCACAGAGACCCAAGGAGCCCATCTCCATCAACAAACCTGTAATACTTTCGGCAGGTCACTTTTAACCTCTTCAGGTATGGTGTTAGGATCTATACTTAGGTCACAGGGTTGTTGTGAGACTCAAATGAGTGGTGACTATGAAAGCACTTGGAAAATTTCTAAATGCAGGATAAAAATCAGGAAAAATTCTGCTAAACAGCTGGTTTAGTAGTGTCCTGTATAGTCTGGGTAGGTATAGCTCAAGTATTTAGTAAGCAGTAAAGGAATGGAATTCCATTTTCTCCATATCCTCATGCAAAGAGAAAAATCAGTGTATCATGTTCTTAAAGTCCCGTAAGTCAGGCCGGACGCGGTGGCTCACGCCTGTAATCCTAGCACTCTGGGAGGCCAAGACGGGGCGGATCGTTTGAGCTCAGGAGTTCGAGACCAGCCTGAGCAAGAGCGAGACCCCGTCTCTACTAAAAATAGAAAGAAATTAATTGGACAACTAAAAATATATAGAAAATATTAGCCGGGCATGGTGGTGCATGCCTGTAGTCTCTGCTAGTCGGGAGGCTGAGGCAGTAGGATTGCTTGAGCCCAAGCGAGTGAGATTGCTGTGAGCTAGGGTGGTGCCACGGCACTCACTCTAGCCAGGGCAACAGTGTGAGACACTGTCTCAAAAAAAAAAAAAAAAAAAAGTCCCATAAGTCAGTGTTTCCAGAGTCCCTCAGTATGTATTCATTCAACAAATATTTACTGAGTACCCACTAGGCAGTGGGAATACAGCAGTGAACAAAATGAGTAGGGTTCATGCCCTGAAAATAAGTAGAAAACCATCTTTATTTTCTAATTTACATCAGGTCTACCCTCGGATGCTTAGGCATGTCTTATTCTCATCTACATTTGCTGGTCCTTCAGATTTAAATTCATAAGGCAGTATTTGAATTGAGATTAGACAGATGTCTATTAAAGGTAAAGGTATTTATTTATCCACTAATTCAGTTTATTGAGAACTTTTTGGTGCCAGATAATGCTGGCATTTGAAGTAGAATTTATTTTCTTCATTTTAGCCAGTTTGAAGTGAGACAGTTTTCTTCTACCCTGTCAAGGTTTTAAACTTTTATCCCTTCCTTTGATTTGTGTCAGGGGGAACCGTTTGATGTAAAAGACTTGACTGCATAATCTGCATCTGCCCTAATGCTGTCATCCGGAGTGGAGACTCAGCCAGTTCCACTTGATTCCTCCATGTCTGCTGTGGTACAGGAAATATACTCTGAACTCCCAGTAAGTGTCTCCAAAGAGCTTCATGCTGACTCTGAGCCAAGTGTGATTCCAGATGTAAAACCTGGAGCCTCATGCTCTCTTGTAAGTCAGAGTAGGGCATTGCCCTTGGAGCTGCAGAGGACTCATGCGGAAAGTTGTGGTGAAGAAACCTGGGAGACCTTGGATCATGGGGGTGAGCCTGGGCAGTGTGGGCTAGTGGACTCCACAGCAGGAGGTTCTGTGGCTTCTGGGATCTTGGATAGGGAAGAGAAAACCAAGAGCATGGAGCTAAAGGTCTTCAGAGATCAAGGGGACCAGGTGGAAATTATGAGAGACCCCTGTGAGGGAGCAAAGGAAGACCCTTGTCAACATTCCACAGCTGCTGAAGAAAAGATCAGCCCAAGTCAGGTAAGAAATCTTGATTCAGATGAGTTGAGTAGAGTAACATGCATCTCCTGATAAAATACAGATGCTAACAGGTAGCTTATGATTTAGTCTTGAAACATTTCCAAAATGTTGATTTTGATGTTAACTTTCTTTTGGATGATCTTTTAAACATTTGTGTTATATCAGACACTTGAAGAAAGGAAGCGCTCATCTAGTTAAAAAAAGTCACTGAAACAGCTACTATATATGGAATGTTGAGTCTCTATGTGAAAATTATGTGGTATTTCTGCATCTGATGTTAAGAAGTGATGTGTACTTAATCCTTAAGTTTTGGTAGGGTAGAGTGAGGTATCACAGAAATCTTTGAAGGGAGGCTTTTGACCCAAGTGGGACTCCACTGGGTGGATACCTTAGAGGGATCTCCATGTTTGAGGAGCTGGTCCTTAACTTTGTGGGAACAGAAACTTGACTTTTATTTTTTAGTATATCAGAGCTGATGGTCTCCAAAGGACTGTCCCATGCTAACCCACTTCATGAGAGACTGAAATATAAATCCAGAAAGCCAGTTCTTTAATTAACACACAGTGAAAAGTACAATTATCTCTCAGTAGAAATGGTCACATTGGCTGGTCAGTACATCTTCTCCTTGTAGGCAAGCCTATATGGGAAATCAAATTTCTCTCTGTGATCTTGAAATTAAACTAAGAGGGGTTAGTTAGGGAAGACTAGTGATTAATGAGCTATAATAAAGGGATGAACCTGCCAAGTAGACTACAAAACTTTTTCTCTCCTGGATAGTGCCCTAGACCAGAGGTCAGCAAACTTTTTCTGTAAAGGGCCATATAATAAATAATTTGGACTTTGCAGGCCTTATGATCTCTGTTGGAACTACTCAACTCTGTCATTGTAACATAAAAGCAGACAGAGACAACATATAAATGAATGAATGTGGATGTATTCTACTAACACTTTATAAACACAAGCTAGCCCCATAGTGAGACCCCATATCTAAAAAAAATTTTTTTAAAAGGCCCAGGCACAGTGGCTCACACCAGCACTTTGGGAGGCCAAGGCAGGAGGATCGCTTGAGGCCGGGAGTTCAAGACCAGCCTGATCAACATAGTGAGACCCTGTCTCTACAAAAAAATCTTTTAAAAATGTAGCCAGGTGTGGTAGCATGCACCTGTTGCCTCAGCTACTTGGGAGAGTGAGGCATGCTTGAGCCCAGGAATTTGAGGCTGCAGTGAGCTGTGATCATGCCACTGCACTCCAACCTGGGTGACAGAAACAGAGTGAGACCCTGTCTCTAAAAAAAAAATAAAGTAAGTTTTTAAAAATTAAAAAAAAAAAAACAAGAAACAGCCAATTGCAGTTGTTCCAGCTACTCAGGAGACTGAAGTGGGGGAGAATTGCTCCAGCCCAGGGTGACCTATGATTACTGCTGTGAATGGCCACTGCACTTCAGTCTGGGTGACATAGGGAGACCCCATCTCCGGGAGGGAGTCCGGGGAAGCACCAGCTGGTGGCCTGAGGGCTATAGTTTACTGGCCCCTGCTCTAGACCCATTAATAAATTCATGTTCTCTGGACTTCCTATGCAAGGGTCCATTCCCCCCCCTGATAAATACATCATTTCTTTACACAGACTAAAGGGCAGTTCATTGTTAGTAGGCCTCGTACATTGACTATAATTAGGAATGAATGAAGCATTAAATAACAGTTGAACTTGACACCGGAGTTTATGCTGTGATGCCCTACCTTTAAAAAATATAATTAAGTGAGATAAAAGATTCAAAAGCCAAAAATTTCTTATATGTTACTTTTTGATATGATGGACTGAGTCTAACAAGAAAAGTTTCTTAGTGTACTATTTGATATAAAAAGCATGTGTAATATATAAAAATTATGAAGTATAATGAACACTACATATAATGCATATATGTACACATGTGCTACCCAACCTAAGAGCTATTAATAGATTACTATCTCCCTGTTCTTTTTTTAAATTATCCCCTTTTTCCCACCCTACACCACCAGAGATAAATCCTATTTTTAATTGTGTAAAGCAAAATTAAATTTAATAGATATAAATGTAACATTTTGTACTTGGTTCCAAAAGGTGAACTCCTCAAGTGAAAAAAAGTGGAAGTATTTATGGGGAAACAGGAGACCTACAGGTTTTAGCAGGCCAATTAGAATACGCTTTGTGATGTGGCTGCCAAGGACAGCCAATTTACTCTTAACATCATTAACAGAAATGTGTTATGTGGACAGGGAGGTGGTGGGTTGTGCTCTGCTTTGTGCTGGTTAGGCTACAGCTAGAGCATTGTACTCTCCTTTTGGTGGCATATGTAAGAGATGTATAGAAAGCCAGGAATGCATTTATGAATAAGAATTCACACTAATGACACAACTTGAAAATGCACAATTGAAGGCTGGGGCTCTGGGTGTCTGACTTTTGAAAAAGAACAGCGAGAGAAGTAAGAGAAGCTGTCAAGAATTTGGAGGGCTTCCCAGCAGAAGTGGTCCTGTAAGGCATAGGTAGGGTCAGTAAAAGATACAGAGCAGTGGTAGCTCCTAATCACTCTCAGGTCACAGGACCCTTATGGAAATCTGAACACTGCAGACCTCTCAGAAAAGCAGACATACCATTTGCATGCCATTTTAGAGGGTTTGCAAACCCAGACATACTCGGATCTCAAGATAAGAACTCTTGCTAGATTGGTGAAATGTAACACAGTCAAAAGACAACTGACAAATTGAGAGAACATATTTGCAACATATATCACAGATCTAATATCACTAATATATAAAGAACTCTTGAATTGGGGAATGAAGAACCAAAACCCAATAGGAAAATGGCAAAAGACTTGATAAGTCCCTGTGTGTGTGGTGCTTAAACATATGAAAGAGTTGGTCAGCCTCACTCATAATTGGAGAAATGCAACGTTAAACAGCTTGAGATACTACTTTTTACCTATCAGATTGGTGAAAGGAAAAGTATGACCACACATCTTGTTAGCAAGGAGGAAACATTCTTATGCATGACTGGTGGGAATGCAAAATGATACAACCTTTCTGAAGAGGAATTTGGCAACTTTTTTTTTTTTTTTTTTTTGAGACAGAGTCTCACTGTGTTGCCCAGGCTAGAGTGCCGTGGCGTCAGCCTAGCTCACGGCAACCTCAAACTCCTGGGCTCAAGTGATCCTCTTGCCTCAGCCTCCCGAGTAGCTGGGACTACAGGCATGCGCCACCATGCCCGGCTAATTTTTTCTATATATTTTTAGTTGTCCAATTAATTTCTTTCTAATTTTATTAGAGACAAGGTCTCGCTCTTGCTCAGGCTGGTTTTGAACTCCTGAGCTCAAACAATCCACCTGCCTCGGCCTCCCAGAGAGCTAGGATTATAGACGTGAGCCACCGTGCCCGGCGAATTTGGCAACATTTAACAAAACTGTAACACAGATGCTCTGACCTGTTGATCCAGCACTCTCATTTCTAGGAATCTACCCTGAAAATACACTTCCAATAGCATGAAAATATTTGTATACAAGGTTTGCTATAGTTTGTCCCCTCAAACCTCATGTTGAAATTTGATCCTCAGTGTTAGAGGTGAGGCCTAATGGGAGATGTTTTTGTCATGGGGGCAGATCCCCCATAAATGGCTTAGTGCCATCCTCACAGTAATGAGTGGGTTCTCACTCCTAGTTCCCGCAAGAGCTGGTTGTTAAAAAGAGCCTGGCACCGCTTCCCTCTCTCTCTTGCTTCCTCTCTTACCACATGATCTCTGCACAGCCAGGTTCCCTTCACCTTCCACCATGAGAGGAAGCAGCCTGAGACCCTCATCAGCAACCAAGCAGGTGCCAGCGCCATGCTTCTTGTACAACCTGGAGAACTGAGCCAAATAAACCTCTTTTGTTTAGAAATTACCCAGCCTCGGGTATTCGTTTATAGCAACACTAAGCGGACTAAGACAGGGTTGTTCTTTGTAGCAGTTTAAAATTGCAGAATATTGGATGTACCTTTCATGTCCCTATATAGGAGTGAGGTTGAATAAACTATGGTGTAAGGAATATCATTCATGGAGTTCTGTGCAGCTATAATAAAGAATGAAGATCTCCATGATGTGCCGATATGGAGTGATTTCCAAGTATGTCAGGGGTCCACAAGACCACCTCTAGGTTTTGTGATTCACTAGAACTCATAGGACTCAGCATTCAGTTGTTCTCACAGCTAAGATTTGTGACAATAAAAGGATACAAAGAAAATCAGCAAAGGGAAAGGGGGCATAGAACAAAGTCCAGTGGAAATCAGGTGCAAGTTTCCGAGAGTCCTTTCCTAGTGGAGTCACACTTTAACCTCATCCAGGAACAAATTGTGACAACACATACAAATTTTGTCTGCCTTGGAAGCTTGTTAGGGACTTGGTACCCAGAGTTTTACCGGGGGCTGTTCACGTGGGCATCTCTGCCTAGCACATACCAAAATTCCAGGCTCCCAGAAGGAAAGCAGGCATTTAGCATAAACCATATTATCGTATAGCTGTAGTGAACCACTCTTATCATTTAGGAAATGGTGGAATCTCCCAAAATCTAGTTTATAGATGCTAGCAAAGGCCAACTTTGCAAGTAGACCTTTCTAAGGATAGCAGTGAGGCCCAATATGTTGTCTCTTTTCTGAAAACCAGGATATACCAAAAAATGCAAATGAATATTTATAGTATCCTCCTTTTCATACTAGAAAGAAGGGGAAATAAGCATATATGCAGTATCTACTGATTCATTAAAAAACAAAAAAAACCTACACACATGTATACATGAGAAGGATAAAGCAGAAACCAATGAGTTTTATTATCTATACCAAGTGAGTGGGAGCAGGGTGGACAGAATGGGGAAGTGGGAATGGACTAAAAGGGATGGGAGGAAGTGATGGTTCTGGGAGTACACCTTTTGGTGTAACTCTAACTACGTACTTAAAAAATAACAGGGGGACGGGAGATTAAAAAAAAAGAAAAGAAAAATAACTAGATGACTAGCATGTGGGATTGGGAGCCCAAAATTGAGTACAAGTTGTAACAAATGAATATTATAAATAAATAACAAAACTACACAAGGTGGGGAGCCCAAATTACTTTGGGAAACAGTATTTTGACTATATCCTCTTAAGACTAAAGCCAAAAAGAGAACAAAACATTTTAGTAAATTTGTTTTTCACGGGGGTAGGACTGAGCCATTCCTAAACAAAGTAGTTAGTGTATTCTAGGATTGAGCAAATAAGCAAATATACTGTGGATAATGAGAGCCAGCTTTCTGACTGTCAGAGAAAGAAATCACAAAGAGGAAGGAGGCTAAAATGAACCCTGTGGCGTTGAATTAGAATTGGAGTCATCAGTGTAACTTAGGATTATTAAGATACACAGACAGATATAGAAATACATGTGTAGGTGTGTGAGATAGGGCCTGGAAGCATTGACAAACACCTCATAGCAATGAGCATACCTATTGCCCAGGTCTTGGTTTCTAAATATCATCTCTTCTAATAAAAGGAGCCAAGACTCTTTGGAGAAATGGCTGTTCCAGAGCAGGATAATTGTGCCTGGAACAATTAGTGGTGAAATACTCAGAAAATTATGGGAACATATCAAAAGGACACAGGAGCCAGCCTGAAGGGGCTCCCAATGGCCAAATCTGGAATGATTTGAACTTAAAATAAATGATAGTGATGATTATAGCCATAGAATAAAACAAATATCCATGAGTCCATGTTGATATAAAACAACTGAACAAGTAAATAAATTGAGGAAAAGATCTTAATTCCAATTAATATAGAAGGATTAGCCGAATGGTGGCACATGCCTGTAGTTCTAGCTACTCAGGAGGCTGAGGAAGGAGGATCCCTTGAGCCCGTGAGTACAAGGTTACAGTGAGCTATGATTGCACCACTGGACTCCAGCCTGGGCAACAGAATGAGACCCTCACCTGAATGAATGAATGAATGAATGAATGGAAGGAAAGAAGGAATGAAAGAAAGGAAAAAAGAAAGACAGATGGAAATAGAAAATCACCATTTGGCAACCATCACAGTAATAATTATCTCAAGCAAAAGTCATCAGTGGATGTTAAAGCTAGTGGCTAAAAGTTTGAATGAGAAACAAATATTTACATAGTCTCAAAGTAGTTCTCCACAAGATATTTTTTATTTAATAATTACAAAGTGAGAAATAGTAACTTCACAGTGGGGAAACCTGGCAGACCCCACCTGAACCAAATGATTGCAGTTTGCCTCCCCAGGAATGAGGCACCTGCCTACTGTGAAACTACAGGACAGTGCCTCCTGATAGGACACACTGAGAAGAGCCAACATCACTTTTGTGATATTCCTGCTCCCAAAGTGCGTATCTAGAATCTAATCACTAGAAAACATTAGACAAAGCCAAATTGAGGGACATTCTTTTTAAAACGACTGTCAAGATCATGAAAAATGAATACCTAAGGAACTATCCCAGTTTAAAGGAGACTAAGGGTCAGGCATGGTGGCTCATGCCTGTAATCCCAACACTTTCGGAGGCCGAGACAGGAGGTTCACTTGAGACCAGAAGTTTGAGACCAGCCTGGAAAATGTAGCAAGACCCTGTGCATACAAAAAATTTAAAAAATTATCCAGGTGTGATGGCTCGCACCTGTAGTCCCAGCTACTTGGAGGCTGAGGCAGGAAAATCACTTGAGCTCAAGAGTTCTGGGTTACAGTGAGCTATGAATGCGCCACTGAACTCCAGCATCCTGGGTGACTGGGTGAGACCCTGTCTCTCAAAAAAAGAGACATGATCACTAAATGCACTGCGGGAGCCTGGATTGGATCCTGTTTCAGGAAATGGACAAGATTCGAGTAGTTTGAATAGATTAGTTGATAATATTATATCAGTATTAATCTACAGGTACTGATAATTATACTGTGGTTTTATAAGATGCTATCATTAGGCCGATGAAGACTAGGCAGGGAATTTTTTGAACAATATTTGCAAAATATTTGAAAGAAATTATTTCTAAATGTTTAAAAACTAAAATTAAAAAATACAGTAAAAGCTGTACTTGCTAGAGGGAGACAGAATTTAACTCAATATGAGAGGAACTTTTTAACAGCTAAGCTAGTCTAGAAATGGCTTGAGTTGCCTGGGAAGTCGTGTTTATGAGGAGGCAGAGTGACTATATTTCAGGGATACAGCGAAGGGGTTTCTAGTTTGGACAAGCAACTTCAGATGTATTCTTTTCTATCTAGAGATTCTGTGATCTTTCTGTTAGTCTTTGATCTGTCTTTAGCAACATCGCACACAGTTCTTTTCCTTCACGTGTTTGTTTCATAGGCAAAACGCCCACCATCAGGTACTGGCTCAGTTTTGGGGAAGAGTACTCAAAGATTACTACCTACGCTGCCCTCCTTCTCTCTAGACTTAAAATCAGTCAAGGCAGAAAAGGTAGCAACTTCAAGAGAGCTTGGCTCCAGTAATAAGAACTTCTCTGATTATGAAAAACAGCCACCTACACTTTCAAGTTATCTATTGCATGAGTCAAATGAATTTAACGAAGTCAGGTCTGGTTGGTGGATCTCCCAGTTCACGGAGTAGTAGTGCTGTACCAGTATTTAGAGGTAGAGGTTTACACTTCTACTCACCTTGGGCTCTGGTGAAACCTAAACTCATTTTGTTTAATATACGTTTATTCACTCATTTAGTGTCTCTTAAAGTCATTATGGGTTTTGTTGTTGTTATTAAGAGAAAACAAAATACATGATTTTTTTGAAGCAACTTTTAAATGTTCTTAAATATTTTTTCCTTGTTTTATTGTGGTAAAATACACATAACATAAAATTTACCATTTTAACATATTTTAGCCTTACAGTTTTTATTTTTTTATTTTGTTTTTTTGTTTTTTTATTTCAAAATATTAAGGGGGTACAAATGTTTTTGTTACATGGATAAATGCTGAAGTCAGGGCTTCTAATGTGCCTGATAAGAATGTTTTTATTCCTCACCCTCCTCCCTACCCCATTTTAACTTTTTTATTTTTTTTAAGAGACAGGATCTTGTTCTATCGCCCAAGCTGGAGTGCAGTGACATGATCGTAGCTCACTGCAATCTGGAACTCGTAGACTCAGGTGATCCTCCCACCTCAGCCTCTCAAGTAGCCAAGACTATAGGCATGTGCCACCATGCCTGGCTAATTTTCGTTTTTAATTTTTTGTAGAGACAGGGTCTCAGGACCCTGGGTTGGTCTCAAACACCTGGCCTAAAGCAATCCTCCCACCATGACCTTCCAAAGTTCTGGGATTACAGGCATGAGCCACCATGCCCATTTTAACCATTTTTAAGTATACAGTTCAGTGGCATTAAGTATATTCATATTGTTGTGTAACCGTCTCTGCCATTTATCTCCAAACTTTCATCATCCCAAACTGAAACTCTGTACCCATTAAACAGAAACTCCTCATCTCTGGCAACCACCATTCTACTTTTGTGTCTCTATGAATTTGACTACTCCAGAGACTTCGTATACGTGGAATCATGCAGTATTTGTTCTTTTGTAATTGGTCTTAACATTTTTTAAAGATCCACATAAAAAATTGAAGTAAATATTCCAATCATAAGTTAAATATTTGAATCATGAAAAAATAAACCAGCAAAATAATTCTTTCCTGTCTTAGGATTGTGTCAAAAAGGTATAAAAACTTGCAATTAATAATTTTGTACTTTAATCAGGATGGCCCCATTATTGGGGAGGGAGAAGAAAGGCAAAAAAGGAGAGAAAAATATCTGAGAACAGGCACAGAGGAAAGGACAGCTGCAGGATTCAAGCTGAATTGTGAAAGGATGCATTCAGCTCTGAACTCCCCTCTTGTAGGAGAGAGATCGAAAACTATCTCGCTTGCAAAAGTTGCTAGCCAGGATGTGGAAAAGATTGGTCTTATTTAAGAACTTTGCACCAAAAATTTAAAGAGATGGGTATGTGGCATCCCACGAGGATGATTTAGCATTGAAAACTCTATATACCATGCTTGATTTTTATTGTTTGGTTGGTTTTTGGTGCTTAGTTATAAACTGTAGAGTGTTAAACTTTTTATAGATTTTGCTTCCCCCTCCCACCAACAGTGGTAGCTCTGCCTGGGTTGGCTGTGTTGTGAAAGCTTTGGTTGTGGGATACGATAATTTAGTTGTGTTCAACACAGACACAGAAAAAGTTCTGAATTGTCTTTTAGCTGTAACATACGAAGGCCCAGTGTGTCTTTTGACAGATATATAGAGAGGGAACATGAAGTAAGGAAGCACAGTGACTGTTGGTCACTTTAGGGAAACTTGTTTGTAATGGTGTGTTCATAAGAGACCCAGTCTTGTGCCATGTGTATGAATTTTGCTTAAATGAAGTGTGGTTGCATTAAATGTCCATGAAGCTTACTACTTCAAACCCTGAGAGTCTTTTATCCTGAGGGAAATTTGCAATAATGTGAAGGAGCTTGCTGTTTGCTTAAAAGGAACTCTTGTTGGAAGCAATTCAATTTTCAGTGATTTAAAAGGTGAAAAATCTGGACTTCATGGTCTCAGTAGTAAAATTGGTGGCCATAAGCTATTCTCTGGGTCTGCCAGGGCACAATTGTCCCTGTAATAGTTTGCCCATGGTTGTCATCTTATGTTTTGAACAGTATGTGACAGAGAAGTACCCAAAGCATGTTGCTGAGACTTAAGATGGAACTTCCTCTTAATTATTTCAACAGTTTCCTTAGAAAATTCATTGTGAAGGGATATTATATACTTTACCCAGTTAATGTGATCAGTGCCTTTTTTAAAGTCACCAGTTGTTTCTCTGAATTGAGATATGTAGAGGAAAATTCTTTTTTAAACTGTGCAAAGGTAACTTGAAAGTTACTGTTTTATAGTTGTGCCTTTTTATAATAGATATGCAAGGCTAGGAAACTGAAAGATCTATCTAGAGATATAAAAGTTTCTTTCATTTTCTGAGTATTCTTAGCTATGAGAGTAATCATGGGTATTTCTTCAAATGTCAGGAAGTAGGAAGTATCACATTTTGGCCCTGTAATTGCATAATTCAGTGTGCAGTCCTATCTGTAGATGGGGCTATGGCTGCCCTTCCCTTACGGATCTCCCTCTGCCTCCAGCTTGGGAAGCTCGGATTTGGATGAGCTCAGAGATGTCTGGTTACAAGCAGAGATCAAGGCTCAGAAATATATCAGGCCCTGAGGAGCTTAAAACCACCTGCTTATAAAAGCTGAAGAACTCAATGTGTATTTATTTCCTTCCAGGTATTTGTTTTTTCCTGCTCGAAACTAGTCTCATGGGAATGAATCAGAGAATTGCATAATTTCTAGGACATACAGCCAACTTTTTTTTTTTTTTTTTTTGAGACATGGTCTCACTCTGTTGCCAGAGCTAGAGTACAGTGGTGTCATCATAGCTCACTGCAACCTCAAACTCCTGGGCTCAGGCAATCCACCGCCTCAGCCTCCCAAGTAGCTGGGACTACAGGCGCACACCACCATGCCTGGCTAATTTTTTCTATTTTTAGTAGAGACAGGGGTCTCACTGTCGCTTAGTCTGTTCTCAAACTCCTGAACTCAAGTGATCCTACTGCCTTGACCTCCCAGAGTGCTAGGATTACAGGCATGAGCCACTGCACCCGTTAGGGTCCAACTTTTAATGGGAACTAAGACCACAGATGAATATAGTAATAGTGGTTTTCAAGACTCTCCTAAAATCTGCCAAAACTTTGGAGAAGTATCATGAATTGATTTGGAGTCATAGTTTGTAGGATGATATAAACTGCATCAGTTATTTGATGTTGAAAAGGGAATCATAGGAATGAGTATCTTGAAAGTTGATTCATTCAAGACAGATTTTGCAGGAAACTTCAGTACATTGATGATTAGATGTTGAGATTTAACTAAATCTAGATGGTAGAGAGAAATGTTAAGGACTCTTACCTCTAGTAATCCTGAAAGTTAGAACATTTAGTTGATAAAATATTGTAGGAAAAGGAAATTGTGTCTGATAAACGCTGCAAGTGTTCATTATGTGATTGGCTGACTTGAGACGGGGTGGAGTTTACAAAGAATTATTAAGCTGACACGTCCATTGCATGCAAGTGAGTTGTTCTGTTCCCTCATCTGCACTTAGGGACCCAAACTTGTAGAGCTCCCACCTGATCTGGAGGTTGCCCACCACCATGGTGGGGGTGGAGGGTCCTCAACATCGGCTCTTTCCTTATCAATCCAGTATTATTCCTGATTATATCTGAGACCTTAAACCTTGCAGAGTCTCCAGCCTTCCTGTGATACTGGAGTTTTTCTTAACTCAGAACCTTTAAAGAGGAGTCAGCAAGGCAGGGAGAGAGTGGGATGACTCACTCCTTGCTTCTTTTTCTCCCCTTCCCCGTTAGGAACCGTCGCTAACCAAGGAGAAGGGGACATGGCTGAAGCATTGGGCTTGGCACTCCACCAGGGTATTTTGGGGCCTCCAGCTAGGGATACCTCCTCAGAGCAACACGTGGGGCAGAACTAAAATTTCAGCAACCACTGGGGGGGCAGGGCCAGTAGGGGTTAATTGCACAAGCTCACCAAAGCCCTTTGGGATCTAAAGGAGCCTGTATGTTGCTAACTTGAGCTCCACAGTCACTCTACAGAGGCTCTTGTAGCCCCAGAATAGCTTATGGTAGTCATTCCAGATGACGAACTGGAATCTTGGTGACAGCTCTATTTGCTTTTCTCACGGAAAGGAATAACAGGTGTCTACAGTCTCGTGAAGGATGGAAGCTGCTGCTCATGGAGTACCCTGTCCTGTCAGAGTATCTTGCTAAGTGTTCTATATAGTTTCCATTTATTCTTACAACCACCTGTGAGGTTACTCTCAGCACCATATAGTTAGTAGGTGTGAGTCCTAGGGTTAGCACAGAGCTCTGACTCCTCCCCATCCTATAATCTTTTACTCCAGCACTGTGCCTTTTCCATAAAGTATTAACCTGAAAGAATATTTTAAATAGTATCTGTTCTCACACCTTAAACATTCAACCTGAGAACTGGAAAAGCAGAGAGTAGTATCATTTTAGAGAAAGGATTAAATGTAACTACAAAGAAATGTTTCTTAAACTGTTTTTTTTTTTAGAGATGGGCTTTCACTGTGTTGCCCAGGCTGACCTCGAGCTCCTGGACTCCAGTGATCCTCCTGCCTCAGCCTTCTTAGTAGCAGAACTGTAGGCTTGTGCCACTGTGCCTGGCTATTTTCTTGATTTCTATTTTGAAATAATTTGAGACTTACAGAAAAGTTGCAAAATTAATACAAAGAAGTCTCATAAACCCTTCATGCCAATTCCTCACATATTAACATTTTACCACATTTGCGGTTTTTCCTCAATAATTTAAGAGTACAGTCACAGACATCATATCTAAATACTTCAATGTGTATTTCCTAGCAAACAAGGACATTCTGTTGCATGACTTTAGTATATTAATCAGAATCAGGAAACTAACACTGATCCAAGTACTTTAATCTACAGACTATATTCAAGTTTGGCTGGTTGTCCCACTGCTGTCTTTGTAGCAAAGGAAAAGAAAATGTATATTATTTCTCTGATCCAGGGTAAATGTAGGACCACTTGCAGCATTCATTTGTCATGTCTCATTAATGTCCTTTAGTCTGGAACAATTCCTCAGCCGTGACCTTGATATTTTGAAGAACACAGGCTACTTATTTTGTAGAATTTCCCTCAATTTGGGTTTGTCTGATGTTTCCTTGAGATTAGATTCTGGTTATGCATTTTGGGGCAGAAATACCACCGAAGCGATGTTGGCCTTTCCCAGTGTGTCCTATCAGGAGGCAGCTGGTGCTGGGGATGCCTCATTCCTGGGGAGGAGAACTGTGATCCCTTGGTTCAGGTGGAGTCTGTCAGGTTTCTCCACTGTGAAGTTACTATTTTCCTTTTCGTAATGAATTAATATCTTCTGGAGAAATATTTTGAGACTGTAAATATTTCTATTTCTCATTCAGGAGTTTAGCCCTGAGTTTTAATGTCAATTGATGATTCTTGTTTGAGATGATTATTATTGTGATGGTTGTCAAATGGTATTTTCTAATTTTATCATTCTTTCTATGGTAAGTAAGAGCTTTTTCTTCTCTCATTTGCAAATAATCTGCTTTCATGCTAGAATTTGGACTTTTTTTTTTTTTTTTTTTGCCAAATATGGTGTGTTAAACATAAGTTGTCTGGGAGATATTCGTGTTCAAGTTCATGCTCTGTAAAAGTATTCCATACTAAAGTTTCAATGCAAAGTGAAAGAATAATCCTGCTTCAAATATTCATGTAAGACAGTCCATTCTGGTTGTCATCTCTCAGATCCAATGATGATGTTTTATTTCTGTCTGTGTCCATCTGCATTTGCCATTGCATACTTCCTTCCCCCTTCTGGGTTCTGTTTCTGCCACTTTGTCTAGAGCCCAAATGACTTTTGCTTTTTTTTTTTCCCCAGTACTTACAAGAATTAAGGAAAAAATTATGTGAGATTGTAGCAGTGATTTCACTGATCTGCAGCTTCAGATGAGTGTAGTGTCAGAATCATTTACTTAATTAAATCAATGAGAAAAAAAAGTTTTTAGGCCTTAGGACAGAGGAAAAGAGGTGACCCAGTAGGCGGGTGTAGTATAAGCAGCCATCTGTGATTGGTCAGAGTCTCCCAGCTAGTAAGTCTGATAGAACACTTGCCTCCTGGGGCTCCAGGGCAGTCGCCACAATGCGCACAAATCTACCACTGACTGCCCCTTCCCATTCTTCTGAATTTCTTCTGTAGGTGGAAACTAGTTGTCATTGATGGTCTCCCTTTTTTTCTTCTCCCCTTCTCTGATGAAGGAAGATGAAAAAAACCTTCTAAGAAGTTTAGGGAGCAGGAAATGAATTAATGATATCTAGAATGATTAAGGATCGAAAAAAATCTGATTTCTTGATATTTTTCTTTCAAATGAAATTAAAATTGCAATGGCAGCAATTTATTTCTTGATTTAGAAGGCATATATAGGGTTTGTTTGGATCTGCAGGTTGACATTTTAAACCCCTATTATTGTCCAACCTTGAAAATCTTGGCTTTTTAAGCTCAAATTTTAGAGAAGTAGAACTTTTATTGATTATACTTACTTAAATTTGAAGTTTCCTTCAGTTTCCAATTCTTATGACTGCTAGCAAATTTCCTGGAGTCATAAAGAAGTCTCTCAAAGAGTAACTAATACTCACAAGCTCAGGTATCTCTGAATCCTCCTTGACCACTGGATTTTCTTACTGTAGGAGGATCTCCTGATGCAGTCCAACAAAGAACTTTTATGTGCGGACCTCCCTGAAGATGTTCTAAGGAGCAAAGGTATTTATTTCTCTAAAGTCTTTTCCTTTTTCTACTTACTACAAACACCGTTTTAGTTCCCAGTTTGGGGCCAGGTGTGGTTGCTCATACCTATAATCCCAGCATTTTGGGAGGCCAGGGCAGATGGATTGCCTGAGGCCAGGAGTTCAAGACCAGGCTGGGCAACAGAGTGAAACCCCTGTCTCTACAAAAAATAAAAAAAATTAGCCAAATGTGGTGGCACACACCTGTCATCCCAGCTACTTGGGAGGCTGGGGCAGGAGGATCACTTGAGTCCAGGAGTTCAAGGCTACAAGTGAGCTGTGATCCCATCACTGCACTCCAGCCTGGACAACAAAGTGAGACCCTGTCTCTTAAAAAAAAAACAAACCAAAACACAGTTTCCAGTTTACATTTTGCATTGAGAATATAAGAGTCAGAGGTCCCTGCCTTGTAAGATGGACTTAACTCTAGAAATTTCTTGATATTGCCCATGATGTACTTGAACACACCTAGTATTATCAAACAGTGCCTTGTTTTTGACAGTAGTTTGCTTCCCACTTTTTCCATAGTTAATCCTCCCTCCATCAACAGTGTGTTGAACCTTTATTGCTGATGTAAAATCTTTTATTTGATTTTATATCATCAAACATATATGCCTATTTGGAAGGGTTCATGGGACAGGGGAGGAATTCACCTGGTATGGTTCAGCACATGGAAGCGCATCCTGTTCTTTTTCCCTGGGGTCAGGTATGAGAGAAAATGTTTACTCCAGGTCACCTAGAGAATTTTCAAGACAGTTTCATTTCCATTATCTTGTTTTGCTCCTCAACACAATGGTTGGGTATAGGCATCTGTGATATTACTTTTAGATTGATTGAGGAGGAAACTGAGGCTCAAAAGAGAGTAGCAGAGCCAAGATTCTCCTCCTCCCCCCACCCCCAGGCTAAAAATAATCTTGAGTGTCTTTAGAGAGGACTATGTGCTTATATTATAAAGCACATAGTATATAAAGTTAACAATATAGAATAATCAGAACCTCAAAAAGGGAAGATAAAGTAAATACATTAAATTACATGAGCATTTTGTTACTGTGGTGTAACATCAGATTTGACTCTCAGCTTCTTGGCAGCCTGGACAGAAAAGGAAGCACAAATCATTCTTATGAAAAAGGACATTTGTCCCAGTTTATCACTCTGCTTCCTGCTGCTGCATATTTTCTCTGTGGCTCAAAGACTAGACTGTCTAGTATAGATTAAAGGACATTGCTGTGAAGACGAGAAATGTTATTTTCCACATAAATCTCACCTTGTTCTTAGGGCCTTACTAGGGCTGCAATTAGTGGCCACCCCATCCCCAAGATCTTTTCAGAGGGGCTCTAATATTGCTATATCCAATCTATGGTATATTTTCACCCACAATCTTACCACAAAATTTACTGTCTATATGTAGAACTGCACTTTCATTAAACCACTGAACTGGCCTTTAAACAGGCAACCAGAGTTCTTTTCTGCTTGAAAGTCTGCCTTTTCAAACTTACCTGGCCTGCTCTCCACCTAAAAAACTGACACACATTGGACATAAATAAGATGAACCCCTCTGAAGAATGTTCTCAGATAAACTACTCTGTAACACTTTTCTTCCTATTCGAACACCATTCTTATTTCATAATTTAAATTATTAAAATAAATTATTTGGTTTTTTTCCCCCCAAAGCCATGCTAAACTGATGGGGGAGCTTGGAAGTGCAGCTGTACTAGAGTTTTTAGCAGCAGTGGCCTAGCACCTAAGATTCAGTGCCCCAAGAACCTTCTAAGGAATTCCTATGTTACACATGAGGAAGCAAGTTCAGCTGTCCAAAGTCACAGCCAGTCATAGCAAGGCAGAAAAGAAGGTTCTGTGAAGGCATTGAGCCCTGGAAGTGTGATTAGTACATGCTATCACCATGGATATGATTTAAATAGACCCACATGTTCTTCTGTAGTGTAGCCAGCATTGCAGCTTGCTTTGCCAAGGTCAAGGACAAGTATATACTGCCTTTTCTTTACTACAAAATTGAGAACAAAATGATGCTTCTTGGAAATCTAGTTGTACTCTGTCCCTAGGGGCCACAGCTGCCAAAATTTTTACTCTTCCCCGGATTTAAGGTTCCTGACGAAAATCAAATATATCCTTGCTACCTTTGTTTTATTAAGTGTTTACAGTGCTATAAAACATTTTGCATATGAGTTCTGTGTTGAGCACTGTACAAATTGCTTTATACAGTTTTATTTATATTACATTTTGGTTACTCTGAATGGGAGGACTTCAGTGTACTAGTTTATAAATTTACCAAGGAATCATTTTGGTTCCTCTGCACTGAATTATTTGATAAGTGAACCTAGGCTACTATATTCTCACCTCAGTGCATTATTTTTCCTTCTCTATATAATAACGTCCCACTTACAGTACTACCAAGGTACCGTGGTATTCCATAGTTCTGAGATTCTTTCTAGTCATATTTCTGCTGCTACTAAATGAGGTGAAATCAGAATAAGTTGAATACTTTAAAAGGATTTTTGTGTTAACCAGCTTTAATTGGTAGGATGGGCTGGCCAAGGTGGCTCACACCTGTAATCCTAGCACTCTGGGAGGCCGAGGTGGGAGGATCACTTGAGCTCAGGAGTTCAAGACTAGCCTGAGCAAGAGTGAGACCCCATCTCTACTAAAAATAGAAAAATTAGTTGGACAACTAAAAAACAGAAAAAATTAGCCAGGCATTATGGTACACACCTGTAGTCCCAGCTACTCCAGAGGCTGAGGCAGGAGGATCACTTGAGCCCAGGAGTTCGAGGTTGCTGTGAGCTAGGCTGAGGCCACAGCACTGTAGCCTGTGGAACAGAGTGAGACTCTGTCTCAAAAAATAATAATAATAATTGATAAGATGCTATTTTGCCTGTCATTTTTTATTTCTTGATCACTCTAGGGCAGACCCATGCAAGGGGGTATGGGGAGCAGTGATGGGAATAGTTAAGTTGAGGGGCCATTTCACAAGAGACTCCTCCTGTCAGGGACTCTGACTGGTACCTCTCCCTTTCTGCTCTTCTGACTTTTATTTTTTATTGATTTTTTTTTCTGAGTCACATCAAATAAAGATGTTCTGACTTTCAGTGTGGCTATTTCACCATAATATTTTGTTTGCTATTGTATAAAACTGATATTATCAAGTTTATATGTTTTCTTTTTTCAGAGTGTTCCCTGTAACTGGAGTTCTTTGGGAGGGTTATGTGTAGGAAAGGTGGAATGGCACCGGGAACAATCCAATGTTAGTTCCCACTCATTACTGTGAGACTTAATTCCCACTAGTGATTTGCATGAAGTCTTATGTGGAAGGGTCACCAGGAATTGGAAAGCATTGGGGAAAAGGCGAAAGTAGTCAATGAGGGAAAGTCTACCTTATATAATTTTTGGAACTACATAGTTTAGAATTTAGAATAAAGTTGAAACGATCTTTTTTAAGCCTCTATTTCTGTTATGTGAATAAATTGAGCATTATGAGGACTTGTGTCATTATCCTCTTTTAGTTCATATTCTGGGGATTAAGGTTGAAAAATCAGCTAGTACCACATCCTTTTAATAAGCAACAAGGACAAAGTCTACACATGTGGGGAACTGAATTTTTTCTTTTTTTTTTCATTGAGGTGTAATTTACATACAATAGAATTTACTCGTGTGTGTGTGTGTGTGTGTGTGTGTGTGTGTGTGTGTGTGTGTACAGAAAGTTTTTTTTTTTTTTTTTTTTTTGAGACAGAGTCTCACTCTCTTGCCTGGAGCGAGTGCCGTGGCGTCAGCCTAGCTCACAGCAACCTCAAACTCCTGGGCTCAAGCAATCCTACTGTCTCAGCCTCCCAAGTAGCTGGGAC
>CAUYSK010024697.1:0-103184 GCA_963575035.1 Avahi laniger | reverse complement strand
GTAGCTGGGACTACAGGCATGCGCCACCATGCCCGGCTAATTTTTTCTATGTATATTTTTAGTTGTCCAGATAATTTCTTTCTATTTTTAGTAGAGATGAGGTCTCGCTCTTGTTCAGGCTGGTCTCGAACTCCTGACCTCGAGGGATCCTCCCATCTCAGCCTCCCAGAGTGCTAGGATTACAGGCGTGAGCTACCGTGCCCAGCCTCACCCCAAAATTTGATAGACTAATCTAGATATGAGTCCACCAGACGCCCCAGACCTCCCTGGGCAGATAAGGTCTGCCTCATCACTCAGCAGAAAACAGGCAGGACGAGGTCTCCGCAGGCGGATCCACCCAGGTGAAGGCTGTGCACAGGGCTGGAGCTATGGTGAGGTGAGTGAAGCATCCAGATTGCAAAATTCAAGGAGACCCTTATTCTCAGGTTTGTGAATATGTCTGCTGCATACACCTGAGAGTGAAAGTCCTCTTAAATTTTGTGCCCCAAGTTCCTCACTGGCCTCACACTAGTCCTGTCCCTGGCCAGCCATGTCCATTTCCTTTTCCTGAACTCGCTAGTCAAGTCATCACTCCTCCCCTAGGGAGAATGAATATGAGGGCAAAGAGGGACCAGGGGCTGGTATCTAGAGGATGTCACTGCATGTGGAAAGAGACGAGGGGAAAGGGCCCACCCCCGAAGGGGGTCATAGAAGTGAAGTTTCTCACCAAGACCATACAACCAGCAGAGACAGGACTTCTGATTTCCTGTCCAAAAAAAAAAAGATGTAATTCATCTTGGAGTAATTAAACTCACTAGAGCACTCTTAACCAGATCTATAATATTACTGTTATTATTCTTATTTTGCTTTCATGATACTTTTAGGTGACTCAGGCAAACATATATATTCCTATAGAGATAGTTGAGAAGGCCATATGAAAATGAAGGCAGACAATGAAGTTATGCTGCCACAAAGCCAAGGAAGACCTAGAGCCACCAGAAGCTGAAAAAAGTAAGGAAGGATTCTCCCCTAGACCCTTTGAAGGGAATATGGCACTGCCGACACCTTAATTTTGGACTTCTGACCTCTAGAACTGTGAGAGAATAAATTTCTATTGTTTTAAACCATCAAATTTGTGGTAATTTGTTATAGAAGTCCTGGGAAACCAATATATAGGGCAGATACATAGCTTTAAAAGCTCTGTATTAACTACCTATTATTCTTAAACTTAGTGGCTTAAAACAAAGTATCTCAGCCAGGTGTGGTAGCAAGCACCTGGAGTCCCTGCTACTTGGGAGCCTGAGGCAAGAGGATAGCTTGAGGCCAGGGGTTCGAGGCTGTAGTGTGCTGTGATCGTGCCTGTGACTAGCCACTGTACTCCAGCGTGGACAACATGGAGAGACCCCTGTCTCTAAAACAAAACAAAACAACCCAGTATCTTAACATAGTTTCTGTAGGCCAGGAGTTTGGGAACAGCTTGGCTGGGTGGCTCTGGCTCAGGATCTCTCATGAGGTTGCAATCAAGATGTTGGTCAGGGCTTCTGAAGGCTTGACTGTGGTGTTGGAAGATCTGCTTCCAAGATGGCTCATTCACAAGGCTGGCAAGTTAGTGCAGGCTGTTGGCAGGAGGCCTGAGTTCTGTGCCACGTGGACCTTTCCCTTGGACTGTGTGAGTGTTCTCATAACTTGGTGGCTGATTTCTGCCAATGTGAGTGAGCCAAGAAAGAGCAAAGTGAAAGCTGCAATATGCTTTATGACCCTAACCTCAAAAGTCACACACCCTCAATCTCTCAATATTCTATTGGTTGCACAGATCATTCCTGTTCATTGTGGGAAGGGGCTATACAAAAGTGTGAATGCTAGGAAGTGAAAATCGTTGAGGTCCAGGTGGAGGCTGACTAGCACAAATCCCAAAATTTTCTGGGTATTTTTGGAGCTAGAATATTTTCTGCACAGTCACTTAGACCATTTATATCTGGAGCCACAATGTTAAACAATATAAATACTCTTTGGAGTAATGAATGTGAGTTACTACAAGTTATTTAAATATTTAATTCTGTTTACTTTCATACTTTACATTGAATCATATAAAATGTGCTATTTTCATGGGTAAAAATTTAATACCAGCAATTTCATATAGGTCATTAAATATGAAATGTCCGATTTTGAATCAAAAGTTTAGTATATCTCAAACAAGAAGCAGTAAAATTAATCAAAGCGTGTGTCTAAACTATTGACACAGTTTTGTCATCTTAAGAGCAGCTTGTTTGTGCCAGCAGCAAAGAAGTCTGAAGAGTGAATGGTGATGAAATCATGAAAGGCTTTTTCCACAGCTTGTTGAGAATTGAATATTTTTTCTTGTAAGAAATGGTCCTGGAAGTGGTAGTCAGTTGGTATAAGGTCAGGTGAATATGGTGGATGACAGAGTTTCTAAGTCCGGTCTCTGTTGTTTGAGCAGTGTTTTTTGTGCGACATGTGGTGAAGTGTTGTCTTGTAAGAGGATTGATCTGTCTCTATTGGCCAGTCTCGGCTATTTAATCACAAGCATCCTCATCACTTTGTCCAACTGGTTGCAGTCTGCTGTAATTGATTGACTAGGTTGCATGAAGCTGTAGCGGATAATACCAGCGCTGGACCACCAAACAGACACCGTTAGATTTTTTTGATGGATATTTGATTTTGGACTGTGTTTCAGCATTTTATCCAGTCATTGTGCTGAATAGCTGTAGGACTGTCAAAAAGAATCTATTTTTTATCACACGTAACAATATGGTTAGAAATGGTTCGCCTTTGTGTCATAACAGCAAAGAAAGGCAAACTTTGAGACGATTTTTCTTTTGACGTTTGTTTAATTTATATGGTACCCATCTATCCAGCTTCTTTATCTTATCAATTTGTTTTAAATGGTCTAATATTGTTGGAATAATAACATCAAACCTTGTTGTTAATTTATGTGTAGGTTAAGATGAATTCACTTCCACTACAGTTTTTAGTTTATCATTACCTACCTGGGTCTCAGGTCGTCCATGTGGCTCATTTTTAAGATTAAAATTACCAGAACAGAACTTTTTAAACCACTGATGTACTGAGTATTCATTAGCCACATCCTTTCCAAACACTTTATGGATATTTTGAGCTGCCTATGTTGTATTGGTTTTACGACGGAACTCATATTTGAAAGTTATATGAATTTTTTTTTTTTTTTGAGACAGATTCTGGCTCTTTCACGCAGACTAGAGTGCCGTGGCGTCAGCCTCGCTCACAGCAACCTCCAACTCCTGGGCTCAAGTGATCCTCCTGCCTCAGCCTCCCGAGTAGCTGGGACTACAGGCATGTGCCACCATTTCCGGCTAATTTTTCTATATATTTTTAGTTGTCTGGCTAATTTCTTTCTATTTTTAGTAGAGACAGGGTCTCCCTCTTGCTCAGGCTGGTCTCAAACTCCTGACCTCGAGAGATCCTCCCACCTCGGCCTCCCAGAGTGCTGGGATTACAGGTGTGAGCCACATCACTCGGCCTGAATTTTTAACTTATCTATGGTTGCACAAAAGTTGTTCTAAAAAAAATTTGAAAGGTAATCACAAATGAAAACGTGCATTTGAAAGAATGAGGATGTACCTTTACAATAAAAATAAAAAAAGAAGTGTCAAAGTGAAATGTCACAGATATTAACTGTCAAACTTAGCACTTAAGGAAATCAGACATTCCATACTTAATAACCGTATAGTATTTATAAAGGTGGAACTATGAGCTAAGACACCTTAGATAAACTTTTAAGAAGTTATAAATACAAAACTACTTTTCTTTCAAAACATTAACAGAATTTTAAATGAATTAGAATTAAAGCATCCTGGTTATTTGAAATATTACTGTAGCTTTGATGTGCTCATAAAGTTCAGTTCATGGGCGGAAGGATGTGTGGCGGAAGCTCTGAGAGGGTAATGTGTCAGTGTGACTTGATGAAAGTAATTTAATATCTCTGGAACCAATCTTCTTTATCTGTAAATGAAGAAATTAGACTAGATGACATCTAAGTAGTCTTTCTGTGCTAAATTTTTTTTTTTTTTTAAGACAATGTCTCTCTCTGTCACTCAGGCCGGAGTGCAGTAGCGCGATCATAGCTCACTGCAGCCTCCAACTCCTGGCCTCAATCAATCCTCCCCACTTCGGCCTGTCAATGTGCTGGGATTACAGGCATGAGCACCGTGCCAGGCCTGTGCTAAAAATTTTTAACATGTCTTTATATGCTGTGTATGAACCACAACCAGTTCCTTTCTTAAACTCACGATAAGAAGAATTGCATATTTAACTGAGTTCTACCAAAATATCTTCAACCAAATATGTTTATTATATAGTATTAACAGTTAAACTCAGGGTCCCTAATGTTTCTTAGTAGTCCAGAGAGTTTTCTTTCCTACTTTGTTCTCTCGAAAGCATAGACTGCCCTTCAGTAAATCAATTTACTTAATTTGACTTGCTATATTTGACAACATTTTTTGGGTTTACATAGTTTTTTCTTGTGCCAAGTACTGCATTTTTCATTTCCCACAGAACCAGGACAAACTGTACATCCCCTACTGTGTCCAGGGCCGATCTGGCTAAGTGTCAACTATGTTAATTGGTATAGAGAAAACAGCAGCCCTATTTTTATCTGATTAAAAATCCCCACAAACATTCTCCTTTAAACTAAAGCTATGTCAGTACAAAGTGATTTAATTATAATATAAAGTTTGGCAGCTGTGTCCGTCCTGCCTTTATTTTACTGTAGCATGCAGAAATGTTGCTGTTTCCTGGAATCTTCCAGCATCTAAAAATTTAATCCTACTCTTCAAGGTTTAGAATTTAGTACTCAAAATTTTCAGTAGACTACCAGTTGAAATAAAATATCTTTGTTTTTTTGGGGTTTTTTTGAGACAAAGTCTCACTTTCTTGCCTAGGCTAGAGTGCTGTGGCATCAGCCTAGCTCACAGCAACCTCAAACTCCTGGGCTCGACCAATCCTACTGCCTCAGCCTCCCGAGTAGCTGGGACTACAGGCATGCACCACCATGCCTGGCTAATTTTTTATATATATATATATTTTTTTTTTTTAGTAGTCCAGATCATTTCTTTCTATTTTTTAGTAGAGATGGGGTCTCGCTCTTGCTCAGGCTGGTCTTGAACTCCTGACCTTGAGCGATCCAACTACCTCAGCCTCCCAGAGTGCTAGGATTACAGGCGTGAGCCACTACACCTGGCCAAATATCTTTGTTTTAAAGTGATATGTTTAAACAAAAGATTTACTGAGCAATCAATAGAACCTTATTGAAAAGGTAGTTTGAAATACTTTATTCTACTGTTAAAAAGTCTATGTCTGGGGAGGAAGCAGGTGAGACCCCTCCAAGGGTTGAGGGCGGGATTAATTTAGCAAGAAAAAGAGGGTGGGAAGGGCTGTATGGCATCTGTTAATTCGACGCCGCGAACGTGGTTTTTGCAGTGAAGCAGTACATTTCTAAAATGATAGAGGATTGTTGGAGGAGTATGCAAGTACTTCTCATGGATAAAGAGATGACTGGCACAGTGAATATGGTATGCACACAATCGGAGATTCTTCAGAAGGAAGTGTACCTCTTTCAACGCATTGATTCTCAAAATCAAAGGACCATGAAACAACTGAAGGCGATTTATTTTCTTCGCCCTGCAAAGATACTACGTAAACTGAGCTGCCACCTACCTAGACAAATGCTGAACACTGATCTGAAAGCATTAAGGAGGCAAAATAAATTTGTATTATCATCAAAAAAAAAAAAAGTCTATGTCTTAAAAATTGCCCTAGCATGAGCGGATTATGTAATATAATTACTTTAGTTAATTGAGGTGTGGGAGGTGTGGGTGTAAAAGAGTAAAAGGTAATGAACTTGGATACATTTATATGAGCAATAATAAGGTACTGGAGAAAACTTAATTTTATCAGAGAGTGACTATATCTTCAGTCCTCTTCTTCAAAATTGTATCCTGTCTCTTTATTTATTTTATTTTTTTTATGTGGAACGCTTCACAAATTTGTGTGTAATCCTTGAGCAGGGGCCATGCTAATCTTCTCTGTATCATTCCAATTTTAGTATATGTGCTGCCGAAGTGAGCACTATCCTGCATCTTTAATGTTGGAATTCCCCAAGACGGTCTTTAACTCAATACCACGTTAACTTCATACATTCCATGACTTCACCAACTATTTGTACACTCATATTCTTTGGGTCTGTATCTCCAGCTTACTGAAAGCCATATTAATGTGCTTTGGTATACTGGACAGCTCCATTTGGTTATCTCCTGAACAGCTCAAAATCAATATATCTAGGACTTCCAGTTTCTGTTCCTACATGTAAGTAGCTTAAAAGTCACTACTTCATCCTAACAAGTAAAAAGCTGAACAAACAGAAAAATCAACAACACTTCTTAAATTTGTCAAAAAAAGTGAAGTCACAGGGCAAAGCACTTCCTCCAAATTGAAGACAGGCAGATACAGGGAATCATAATTTACCAGAGCAGAAACCCACAACCAGAAGGCTCTGCAGGAATCAGGGCTAGGATAGGAAAATCTAAACTGTAATCATTGGAGGTTCAGTGTGGACAAACTTGAGAGTTATAAACTCCAGGGGGAACCAGTCATAGGGAGGTCCCAACACTTTTATGAGTTTTACCTCATGGAGTTCTACCAGGTACTCACAGTGAATACTGGAGAAAAATCTCCTCATGCTTCTTGCAGGGAGAGGGGAAAAGGAACCATTTTTTTTAAAAAAGAGGACTTGTGTAATATAGAGGTGATTTAAAGAATACTAGAAGATGTGTGTAGATGATACGAAAATACTACCCTTAAAACTCCATATTTTTATTTACTTATTATTATTATTTTTTTAAGAGATGGGGGCTAGCTATATTGCCCAGGCTGGACTTGAATTCCTAGGCTCAAGTGATACTTAGCCTCTTGAGTAGTTGGGACTACCCATATGTGCCATAGAGCCGGGCTCCATTTTTAAATATGCCAAAGCATTCTGTTCTTAACAAGGCCTACCCTCAGGAGAAACTGTTACCCTCAGAGTGAGGTGTTGTCCAACACCAACAACAATTCTCCAATTCTCTGAACACCAACTGGGTGTCCAACAATTCAATTCTATTATATCACTAACTACCTGGAGTTAGTGTCAGACTCTACTGGTTTAAGGGCTCTGTCCCACAAGACTGCCCCTACTTAAGATGCCAATTACAAGTCCCAGGCCACCCACACTTCTGACTCATTGGCCAGAAGTCTGGGGTTCCCATGACCTCTCCTCAGGCTCAATAATTTTCTAGAATGGCTCACAGAACTCAGGAAGGCACTTTCCTTACATTTACAGGTTTATTATAAAGGATACAAATGAGCGTTCAGATGGAAAAGTACATAAGGCAAGATCTGGAAGGATCCTGAGCTCAGAAGTTTCAGTTCCCATGGAGTTAGGGTGCACCACCCTTCCAGCACATGGATGGATTCACTAATTTGGAAGCTCTCTGAATTTCATTGTTCAAGAGTTTTTAAAGAACTCAATCTTCATGTCCTCTATCTCCTTCCCAGAGGTTGGTGAGTGGGGCTGAAAGTTCCAACCCTCTGATCCCTTGGTCTTTTGAGTGACCAGCCCCAACGTGAGGACTTGTAGGTGCCCCACCCTAAGTCACCTCATTAGCATAAACATAGGTGTGGTTGAAAGGGACTCATTATGTATAATGAGTTCATCATGTCAAGATTTTAACAAAATAGTAGTATACAAAGCACATGAAAAGACAAAACAAAAAACCAAAAAAACAAACAAAAAACCAGTTTGAAAAAACTGAACGAGCATCAGAACCAGAATCAGATATGGCAAGGATTTTGGAATTATCAGACTGGGAATTAAAACAAATATGATTAATATGCTAAGGCCTTTTTTTTTTTTTTTTGAGACAGAGTCTCTCGCTCTGTTGTGCAGGCTAGAGTGCCATGGGGTCAGCCTAGCTCACCTCAAATTCCTGGGCTCAAGCAATCCTCCTGCCTCAGCCTCCTGAGTAGCTGGGACTACAGGCAAGTGCCTGGCTAATTTTTTTTCTATTTTTAGTAGAGACGGGGTCTTGCTCTTGCTCAGGCTGGTCTTGAACTCCTGACCTCAAGCAATCCTCCCGCCTTGGCCTCCCAGAGTGCTAGGACTATAGGTGTGAGTCATCACAGCTGAGGGCTCTAATGTAAAAAATAAGGCAACCTTCAATAACAGATGGAAAATGTAAGCAGAGTGATGAAGATGGGAATTCTAAGAAAAAAATCAGAAAAAAATGCTTGAGATCAAAAACGCTATAACAGAAAGAAAGAGTGCATTTAATAGGCTCCTTAGTAGGCTGGACTCAGCTAAGGAAAGAAATCTCTGAGTTTGAGAATATAACAAAAAAACTTCCAAAAGTAAAAGGCAAAGAGAAAAAAAATACTGGGAAAAAACAAAACAAAACAAAACCCAGAACAGAATATACCAAGAACTGTGGGACAACTATAAAAGTGTAATTTACATGTGTTACTAGCAGCGTGTGATTTTCCTCAGTCCTTGTGACCAGTAACAAAGAATCGAAACCAAACACCAAAATATCTAAGCGTGAGCAGAAAGGTTTATTTAGCAAACACACTACTAAACAGACATAGAAGTGGGCTGTTAAAAGTGATGAATACTCAACAAAGTTATTTAAGCAAACAGACGATACTACACTCTGAAGGGGTAAGAGTGGCATAAGTCCAAGCAGACAGTGGCCCTGGGGTCTCTTTGGGTTCCCCTTTTCTTTCCTCTATCTTGCACTGTTGTTTCCTCGACCAATGATGGGGGAGGTTTTTTCACTTTATTTGTTCAGGCCGGGATGTGTCATGGCTTCCGAAGCCCATTCAAAGGGGTAATAATATATGGTAATGGTGGTATAATGAAGTCAGAGTTACTTGAGGACACTTTTGCCATCTGCACAGGCGCCTCCCAAGGAGCTTCCCCAAACTGGAGTAAACAAGGTGTTTTTGCAATGGTTACAATTGCAGCTTGACTCCAGCTTTTGTTTTTACTAATCTGTAACCCAAATTCTGTTCCTAATCATTCTGTTCCATC
Organism: Avahi laniger; assembly: GCA_963575035.1. NCBI lineage: Eukaryota > Metazoa > Chordata > Mammalia > Primates > Indriidae > Avahi > Avahi laniger. The sequence continues at coordinate 94,087 of CAUYSK010024697.1, read as the reverse complement.
TGTGTTCCCTATTCTGATCTTCTGCCTCACATGTGACTGGAATATAAGAAAGAGAAGAAAGAAAGGAACTGAAGCAATATTTGAAGCAATAATACATGGGTCAAAAAAAAACTCAAGAAAAATTAAAAAATATTTTGAACAAAATAAAAATATGACTTATCCTAATTGATAGGATGCAGCAAAAGCAGTACTTAGAGGGAAATTTATAGCATTGAATGAATATATTAGAATAGAAGAAATATCTAAAATCAATCTAAGCTAGTAATTTGGGGAATGAGGAGAAGAAGAGCAAATTAAATCCAATGTAAACAGAAGAAAAGAAGAGCAAGAATTAGGGCAGAAATCAATGAAATTGAAAACAAGCAATTAATATAGAAAAATCAAGAAAAGCAAAAGCTGATCCTTTGTAAAGATCAATAAAATCAATAAGCCTTTAGCCAGGCTAACTATGAAAAAAAGGGAGAAGACACAAATTACTAATATCAGAGAGGAAAGAGGGGACATCACCAGAGATTCCAAGGACATTAAAAGGAGGGAGAAACATTATGAATAGCTCTATGCTCACAAATTTAATAATCTAGATGAAATGAACTAAATCCTTGAAAGACACGGTCTGCCAAAACTCACATAAAAAGAAATAGACCATCTGAGTAGGTCTATATATACTAAAGAAATTATATCAATAATCAATAATCTTCCAAAACAGAAAGCACCAGGCCCAGTTGGGTTCACTGGTGAATTATAACAAACATTTAAGAAAAAAAATTATACCAATTCTCTACAACCTTTTTCAAAAGATAAAAGTAGAAAAATACTTCCTAACTCATTCTGTGAGGCTGGAATTACCCTAATACCAAACCAACAAAAACATTACAAGATAACTACAGATCAATATCTCTCATGAATATAGATGTCAAAATTCTCAAAACTTATCGGCCGGGCGCGGTGACTCACGCCTGTAATCCTAGCATGCTGGGAGGCCGAGGCAGGTGGATTGCTCAAGGTCAGGAGTTCGAGACCAGCCTGAGCAAGAGCGAGACCCCATCTCTAGTAAGAATAGAAAGAAATTATTTGGACAACTAAAAATCTGTATAGAAAAAATTAGCCAGGCATGGTGGCGCATGTCTGTAGTCCCAGCTACTTGAAAGGCTGAGGCAGTAGGATTGCTTGAGCCCAGGAGTTTGAGGTTGCTGTGAGCTAGGCTGATGCCACGGCACTCTACTCCAGGCAACAGAGTGAGACTCTGTCTCAAACAAAAAAAAAAAAAAGAAAAAAAAATTATTAGCAAATTGAATCCAATAAGGTATAAAAAGAATTATATACCTTGAACTAGTGGGATTTATTTCAGGTATGCAAGGCTGGGTTAGCATTTGAAAAGCAATTAGTAAAACCTACCACATCAACAGGTTCAAGAAGAAAACCTACATTATCGTATCAACAGTACGGAAAAAGCATTTGAATCCAACACCCATTCATGATAAAAACTCTCAGGAAAGTAGGAATAGAGGGGAACTTCCTCAGCTTGATAAAATACTTCATCAAAAATCCACGGGTAGCATCATAAGTAATGGTGAGAACTCGAAGCTTGGGTAGAGCATGAACAAGGCAAAGATGTCTCCTCACATTGGAAATCCTAGCTAATGAAATAAGAAAATAAAATATATACAGATTGGGAAAGAAAAATCAAACTGGCTTTGTTTTCAGATGACATGATTGTCTATGTAGAAAATCCAGAAGAGTTGACACAAAAACTCTTGGAACCAATAAGGTATTATAGCAAAGTTGCAGCATGCAACATTAATATACAAAAGGCAATCGCTTTGCTATATCAGCAATAAACAAGAGGAATTTGAAGTTAAAAACACATTACCGTTTATGTTAGTACCCCCAAAAAATGAAATACGTAGGTATAGAGCTAACAAAATATGTACAAGATCTATATGAGGAAAAGTACGAAACTCTGAGGAAATACATCAAAGGACTAATAAATGGAGGGATATTTTATGGTTATGGACAGGAAGATTCAATACTGTTGGAAGATGTCAGTTCACCTAAAACTGATCTAAAAAAATAAAGTTTATTAATTAAAAAAATCAATATGTCCAAACTGAATACATCTTTCTCTCCCTGCTACTTCCTCAACTTCTTTCCCCTCGAGGGTTCTCTTTTTCATCAAGACACAATCCGCTAACTCAAGTCAGAAACCTAGAAATCAACTTAAACTTTTCATTCTCCCTTATCCATTTCATACAATCTCTTAATCAAGTCATATGCATTTTACCTATATCTAGAATCTATGTCCTTGTTCCCATCTCTAATGTTATTGTCATATTGCATTCTACCCACCAGCTAGTTTTCTTTTGATCTTACCTATGAGTTAAATGCTATAAACAAGCACAACTATTTTTTTTTTTTCGAGACAGAGTCTCACTCTGTTGCCCAGAGTAGAGTGCCGTGGCGTCAGCCTATCTCACAGCAACCTCAAACTCCTGGACTCAAGCGATCCCTCTGCCTCAGCCTCCTGAGCAGCTGGGACTACCAGCGCAGGCCACCACGTCTGGCTAATTTTTTTCTATTTTCAGGTGCTTGGCTAAATTTTTTTTTTTTTCCATTTTTAGTAGAGACAGGGTCTTTCTGTTGCTCAGGCTGGTCTCGAACTCCTGAGCTCAAGCAATCCTCCTGCCTCAGCTTCCCAGAGTGCTAGAATTACAGGCATCAGCCACTGCTACCAGCCAGTACAATGATTTTTTACGAGCTTTTTATTTTCTAATCTTCTATCAGCCTACAGTGAATTAGACCTAATGCAGACCATAAAATGTAAAACTTAGCTCTCCAGAAGTTTCTTGATATTTTATCTCATAACAAAGGCTTTAATTAAACTAAAAACCAAAGCATTACAAAGGTAGAGGAATGAGGAAAGAGATGGAAAAATGGTTTCTGACTCAAGAAATCATTTAATAGATTAATTAAATTTCAAAAATGAAACGTTCCACAAATACCAGTTAGTCCTCCATGTCATTTCTGTCTTTGGAACCTTTCAGTGCTTCCCATTGCCTTCAGGACAATATCCAGACTTCTTAACATGGCATATGAGGTCCTTTATGACCTGGTTGCTATCTTCCTTCCACCTTCAACTGCCCATATTCTCCGTTCGCACTGTTGTTCAATCCAAAATCTTATGAGTCATCCTTGCATGTTCTCTTTACATGAGCTACTCTGCTCCCAGGTCCTACCCTCCACCACTCAATCCACCAGCAAGTTCTGTTGATTCTATATTCAAAATATATCTAAATCTATTTCGTTTCACTTCCATGCCTTCCACTCTAATTTAAGTCACTGTCACTGCTCTTCTGCTCTACAGCAGTTCCTTCCTAGCTATCTTCCTTGCTTCTGTTCTTGCTTTACATTCCATTCTCCACACAGCAACAAGAATGTACTTAAAATATTTTTTTCAGATCATGTCATTTCTCTGTTCAGAACATCCAATGACTTCTCATCTCACTCAGAATAAAATCCAAATTCTTGCCAAAGCTCCCTGTTTTAGTTTTCTATTGTTGCTGTAAGAAAATGACCACACACTTAGTGACTTAACACAATAGAAATTTATTTGTTGTTGTCTAATTTTAGAAATCCAATCTCCAGAAGTTACCTTCTTTTAGTTTAGAAGTCTAAAATCAGTCTAATGGGGCTAAAAACAAGGTGTTGACAGAGTCGATTTCTTCTAGAGGCTCCAGGGAGAATCCATTCCTTGCTTCTTCTGTCTTCTAGATATGGCATTCCTTGGCTGTGGCCACATCACTCCAATTTCTACTTCACAAAGCCTTCTCCTCCCTCTGACTGCACATCTTCCTCTTATAAGGACCTTGTGATTACATTGATCCCATTCAGATAATCCAGGATAATCTCCCTATCCTTAACTTCAGCACATCTGCAACGTTTCTTTACCATGTAAGATAATAAATTTACAGGTTCTGGGGGTTATTAGGACATAGACATCTTTGGTGGTGTTTGTGGGGGAGTGGGCAGGATTTAGCTTGCCACACTCCACACAAAAATTGTAAGAAAGCCTTTTGATCATAAAAATCTGTATTTTTTGCTAATAAGGGGAAGCGTCACCATAACAGAATCTTAATAATTAGGGAAAGATATTTATAGGATTTGAAAGGTGGCTGATGTTAATCATAAGATGGCTTTATGGTAGATATTAGTAGCCTATGCAGGGATTGATTAAAATTTGTAAACTAGGTGAATTACTAGAACATGTGAGTATGCAGAGTTATAATTAAAGTGGTTTATTGTGGTTTATCCTGTAACCTATGGTTGTAAACAAGTTGGTGATAGAATAATAAGAGCTTTGATAGTTTGTGTTGCATGTCATGGAATAGTACAGTTGATCCATTTTGCAAATCATTATAGTTTTTGCTTCATTTCTCAGTCTCCCTTCTTTTTGTCAATCTCAAGCCCAATTTGAAATAAATAAATACCATTATTTCCTGCAACATGATCCATCTAGATCTGCATTGCTATTTAGTAAGTTTTAATGGTGTACTGAGTTTTTTATGGTAGTCATTTTGGCCTCTGTAAGTATCAGGCCTTCTTGTCCTTTTTGTTGGATGATCATTTGTAAATCATTTAGTTTAACAATGGCTGTGCAGCAGCATTTAAGACTCTGAATATCATGTATCTGGTAACTGCATTGCAGACAGATGCCAAGACAAAAATTATTAGACTTTGCAAGGGATTTCAAAGCCATATTTTCAGATTTTCAAAACTGGTTAATGAAAGCATATAGTATAATCTATTTGGATCTTCCTCATATAGTCAAGTGTCTTTTTTCCTCTAATTTGGGTAGGATTTGTTCAACTCTCCCAGTGTATGAAGAATTGGTCCCATAACTGTTGTTTGTCAAGGATAATGGTCTTGGGAATACCATGAGTAAAGGACTAAGGTGTCCATTAACAATCAAGGACCTTAATCCAGAAAAGGGGGGATAAAATAGCCAAGAGCATAAGGACACACAGCCAAGAGGATAAGCATATAAAGAAGAATATGGCAATCAGTGGGGTCGTATTCCAATGGTCTTGGGTGGAAACAGCCTACTTCATGCAGTCAGCAGATTGTTCCAGGGATACAGGGCTAGCTGTCTATTCTCATGGGACATCTACCGCTGGATATTATATACACTCCTCACCGTGTCTTAAAAAACTCATCATGACCTGTTTGTATCTCTAGATCATCTCCCAAGCCTCTTTTTCTTCTTCATTCTTTCTCTGGCCACACTGGCCTTCTTGCTGTTATGCAAACAAGTTAATCTTGTTCCTGCCTAAGAGCCATTGTCTTCATTATTCCCTTTATAATAAATGATCTTCCTCACAATATTTACATTGTTGACTCCCACAGTCCACTCAAGTCAAATGTCACCTTCTTAGAAAGTCTTTCCCTGATTACCCAGTGTAAAGTCCTCTTCTATCATTCTTGATTCTTTTATCCTGCTTAAGTTTTCTTCATAGCACTCCTCGCTACGTGTATTTGTTTCATATTTATTTCTTCTTTGTTATGTGCCCCACTTGAAAATAATCACTATGAAGGCAGGAAATTTCTGTTTCCTTCAGTGATATGTTTTCAGGACCTAGAACACTGTCCAGCATATATAGGTTCTCAATGACAAATTGCTGATTGAATAAATAAAAACTACACACAAACTATGCTCCAGCCATATACAACTGTTTTGCAGTTCTCAAATGGCTTATTTATTTATTTCTTTTTTTGCATATCTGGCTCCTTCTGCTTAGAATAAATTTTCCCTGATTTTGTCATAACTCCTAATCATCCTTCAAGTCTCAGTTTAAGTGGCTATGCCTCTGGGACCTTCACTGATCCCTTTAAGCAGAATTAGGTGACTCTTTTCTCTGTTCTTATTATACCCTATGCAATATCTCTATAATGGTTCTTAATACATTGTGTTAATATTTTGTCTAATTCATTTCTATATCCTGAGAATTTAGCAAAGTGCTTTGCCCATAGCAAATTCTGAGTAAATATTTGTTGACTGATCTTATAGATTGAATGACAACCATGTGCCAAGCATTATACTAGTTTTTTGTGTACATTGGTTTAATCCTGACAGGAAATCTGTAAGATATGTACTATTATCCCTGTTTTACATATGAGGAAACTGAATAACTTGCCCAGAGTTTTGAATCTAAGTTCAGACCCAAGTGTGTCTGACTCCAAATACAGTGCTTCTCCCATTGCTTCAAATGAATTAATAAATCTCTTTCATTTTACTGATACCTATTGGTCAAAATTCAATATCCTAATTTTAACATCAGCATTAAACCTCTGATATTATTTTAGTTCAATGTTGTATGTTCTAACACACTTTTACTTGATTCAGCCTCTTGCATCACAGAGAAAAATGGACCCCAGATATCTTAACATCTTATGTAACCTATTTTTATTCTGCTTCATAATAAGAGAGTGTTTTTGATGATGATTCAGGGTCAAGGTTGGGTTAATCTTCCCTTTTAAGGGAAAGATTATATTTAACAACCAGTCTATACATTATCCCTGAACAGCTATAAAAGGCCTAAATACATTGTAAGTCATATTGAAATTGTGAAATTAATATACCTGAAAGAAAGGCAAGTGTGTCAGGAGTGAGTAACAGATAGTAAGACGTCTCATATATGTGAGAGAAGCTGGAGGTTACCTTGATTATTGTTTTTGGAGCCATGCTAGACAGTTTGTATTAAAGAAACATTTGGAACTTTTACTATGAAAATTTTAAAAGTACATGAAATAGTTTCATGAGGAACTCAAGCAGTGAGAGCCCAGGCTCTAAAGTTAGACAAATCTGAGATCTACTCCTGCTTCCCTCACTGAATAGCTGAGAAAACTTAAGCACGTTAAATAATTTTTCCCTAAGCCTCAATTTCTTAATCAGTGAAATGGAGCAAAAAGAAATGTATTAGGCAGGGTAGCTAATTACTGTAACAAACAACATCGAAATCTCAGAGGCATAATTTAATAAAGTAAATAAAATCTAACACAGGTGTTTCTGGTCATGCAGCTCTCCTGGGCAGCATTCCTCCAAGGATTGTCTTGTGACCCCAGACTTCTTCCATTTTGTGGTCTCTACCTCCTCTAGATTCTCTGAAGTCTTCATTCAGCTGGTAGGTAGGAATGAAAGAGAATGTGAGGGATATGTAGGAGGTTTTGAGGCTTTGTGGGCCTATCCTTAAATGGCTTTCATTATTTTTGTCCATCTTCTCTGGGACAGAAATCAGTCACATGGCCCCAACTAATAGCAAAGGAGGCTGGGAAATGCAGTCTAACTGTGCTCAGGGGGAAAAGCAAACAGTTTGGTGAACACAAATCTGTCTCTGCCACTTAAGGTCATGAAGTTCTTTTAGAATATAACTGAGATAATCCATGTAATGTGTTTAGCACAGAGAAAATAATCAACAAAGTTATGTTATTATTATTAGCACAAGTATGTATGCCAGAAGCATGAATAAGTTTCCCACAGTTGTATGTGGATGGGGCTATGTTCTGAGAAATGTGTTGTTAGGCGATTTCATTGTTGTGTGAACATCAGTGTACTTACACAAAATAGATGGTATGGTCCAGATGGTACACACCTAGCCCATATGATGTAGCCTATTGCTCCTAGACTATAAACCTGTACTGCATGTTGCTATACTGAATACTGTAGGTAATTGTAACGCCATAGTGTTTGTGTAGATAAACATCGAAAAGGTATAGTAAAAACACGGTATTACAGTCTTAAGGGACCACCATCATATGTGCAGTTTGTTGTTGATGGAAACATTGTTATGTGGTGCATGATTATACTTTCTTGGAGGTTCTAGCAAGAGAACTCAGCTAGAAAAAAATGTCCTTACCTTTTTGTAAGGTTATGATCTTTAACTGATTTGGCAGTTTCGAGAAGTGTAAACATAGAAAGGTGACAGAGGAAGGGGTTGCCAGGTGTTCATATCAGCTTAGTTAACAGAATGTTAACAGATTATAATTCAGATAACACTAATTTATAAGAACACTGAGAACAGGGAACTGGTGGACTCTCTTTAGATTTGGGAATGTTTTTAAGTGAAATAATAGGAGTAAAAATTTTGGTCAATTTTCTCTTCCACATTCTTTTTCTCTTTTGTATTCTTACTTTTAAGACATAGACATTGTCAAGGTTCCCCAAGTGCAGCATACTTTTTTCTCCCCACTTATTTTCTCCTCTGTTGCCACTTAAAGACCTTAAGATCTCTAAGAACAAAGACCATCCTTGTCTTGCATATTATTATATCTTAGCATCTAGAAAAGCCTAGCACATAGTATGTAGGCAAGAACTATTTGTTGAATGGATTTAATGTGTATTGGCAGTTGCTTCAAGTATTGGCTAAAGGGTCTGGGTAGACTGTTGGAAAGAGAATGAGTTTTTAAATCTTGCTTCTGCCACTTATTATCTGTGAGATTCTGGGAAGTTACTTCTAAGACTTGTTTGTTTTCTTGTATTAAATGAGCACAATACATTTTGGAGTTATTGTCGTAAGAATTAAATGAAAAAACTTACTTACACAGTGTTCCTAGCATATAGAAGGTATTAAAAAAACCTGTTGCGCCTTCTCCTTGCACCCCATGCCTCTCTACAACATACCTTTTAGTAGGGAGAGCCTAGAAAATACCATGTACTATTCAAGATTTTTCCTTCTGTTTTAGGTCTGTTTGTGATCAAAGCAAACAGGCCTTCAAGTTGGTGATCAAAGTTGAGAACTAATTAGTTCCCAAAGGACTGATGAGTTCACTGTTAAACAGTATTCAGCACCTAGAATTTATGTGCCTGACACACAGTAGGTGTTCGATACATATTTTTTGAAAGAGCAAATTAATTAACAAAGTACTAGATAAGGATGATGCTCCAGACAGATAATTATAGGATGGACATGCTATATGTGTGAAAAAGTGGGCAGAGTTTATCAAATGAAATGTTTGAAGTGATGGTGTATCCAAATGGACACAAATGGATTTCGAAGTGTTTTCATTCATTCAATCACCAGCATTCTACCGTGTGTCCACTATGCATCAGCCATAATACTAGCATGCAGATATCTTTGCCCCCCATTTGTACGATAAATCAATTACAATACTAATAAGATAACAGAAGGATGCACAAGATACTATATAAGTAACAAAAGGAAACCAGTGACTGCTTATTGGGGTGTGAAACAGCATGACATATCCAGGTATGGCGAGTATTGTGATACTGGCGGAAGTGTGTGTAGGCGAATGGGGAGGGACAAGGCTCAAAAAGTGGTAGTTAGGTAGGGATCAGATAATGAAGAGCTTTGTCAGAATGAAAGTCCTGAGTTTTATCCTTTAGAGTAGTGATGGGGGCAGTGCTACAGGAGGATTTTAATGCAAAAAAAAGACAAGTACATTTTAGGTTCAGAAAGATCTGGATTGGAGGGTCAGGGTATGAGAGGCAATCAGCTAAGAAGTAACTTAAACGGTCTCAGTACAAAAGAAATCATAAAGGCTGGAACAAAGGCAACAGAAGTGGTGTTAAAAAGAAGATGGGTTTGAGAGATCTAAGTAGATTAGGTTTGATGAGGGAAATAAGAGAAGAAGGAGAGCTCAGAATGAATCACAGTTTTCTGACAGGGGCTTCTGGGCAGGTGGTAAGGTAAGGTGGTAAGGTTCTCTGATGGAAACAGAGAACAAAGGAGAGGATCAGTGTGGATTAAGGATAAGGGATGGTGGGCAGGACAAGAGAAGTTTAGTTTTGGCCATAGTGAGGTGGCATCTGTGGAATTTCAGTAGAAATATTTCTTGACTAGATCAGGGAACTGAAACAGAGAGAAAACTTAAGCATATAAAATAAAGTAGGTCAGTAATTCCTATCCTTAGAACAATTCCCATCTTCTAAATTTCTCCATATCTTTTTAGTTCACAACTGTACCTTAACCTTTACAATGACCATTGATTGTTTACATATTTAGAAACTTCTAAAATGTACCCTTGGAAAAGAAGTACAATGATATTTCTAACAGAAGCTAGTTTGTTAAGGTAAACATAGCCAGGTGTGGTGGCTTATGCCTGCAATCCCAGCACTTTGGGAGGCCAGGAGTTCTAGATGAGCCTGGTCAATGTAGCAAGACCCCATCCCTACAAAAGATTAAAAAAAAAAAAATTAGCCAGGTGTGGTGGCGTGGGCCTGTAGTCCTAGCTACTCGGCAGGCTGTGGTGGGAGGATCCCTTAAGCCAGGAGTTCAAGGCTGCAGTGAGCTATGATAGGGCCACTGCACTCCAGCCTGGCTGACAGAGCAAGACCCTGTCTCTAAAAAAATTTTTTTTAAAAATGAAGTACACATGTCCACAATTATTTGTAAAGGTGGTTTGGAAGAACTTCTTTGTTAAAAGTTAACAGCGAAATACTTTTCTAGAATGTCATTTACAGTAGTGCATAAAAATGTTTCCTAAGGATAAAATATTTAGCCATTGATAGTTAGACTATGTTAATGTTGACCTCAGATTGGGCTTTACCAGTATAGAGGCCCAGGCCAACCAGTAACTTACGCAGTGGAACCCATAGGACAGTAGTAATGATGACTGACAACATTCTTGAGAATTGGGTAACTCCTCTGCTGGATGGACACGGGGCAGCAAACTCGGCATCAAACCACAGATGGATTGCAGTGCACTGAAGGAAGTCATTACGGTTTTATGAAATTTGAGCTTGGCTTTCACATCTTTTCACAAAGATGAAGGCTGTTGGTTTAAGAACCGTATTTTTGGCAAAAATATGGTGCTATAGAAATTTCATCAGTCATAGTGGGGAAAAGAGGGGGTGAGCAGGTGTAGGGGCATTGGGAATGGGAGGAGACCACAAAATTCCTGATATGATATGTTAAATATCTATGAGTTTTGCATCTTTTGAGAGTCACCAGATTGAAGCACAGTATTTTGGATTTGGCTGGCAGATGGCATACACAGACTCTCTGAGTATGTTAGTATTTCATTTGAAACTAGTAAGATTACATGGTAACTTAACATTCACAGAGATTTTAAAACTTACCCCTAACCCTGGGTTAAATGTAGGGCCCTAATAACACTTTAAAAGGCTTTGTTAGTAGATCTTCTGGATCTCACAGAACAGATTCTCAGGGTATAATAGTTCTTCTAAAATGCCCACAGGCAGTGTCAATGTCTTTCCGTGGAAATTTGGCTCACCCAATAAGAGAAAAGAGGCCAAGGGGAAGAAAGACTAAACTCGGGAGATGGCAGGTAGTGATGTCTCCACTCTTTGAATGGGACTTCTCCATTTACTACCCTCTCACTTCCTTCTATGGTCTGGACCTTTAATCACAACAGTCAGCCTTGCAGGGTCAAGCTAATCTCTGTTGACATCATCCTGCTACTTCCCTTTTCAAATTCCAGTGAAGCTATGTGTTTCCTGTCCCATTGGACACTCTAGAGAATGAATACTGGTTGGTTAGTAACTAAATTTAGATTGGCAGCAATGTGTTGAGTTTTTGGGGTGGAGATAAACAAAACTAGGTGACATTTCCAAGCCTCTCAAGGAAAGAGGGGAAGAAAAGCTTTCTGGGGTGAGAAAACAGGGAGAGAGCTTCAACAGTTCCATAACAGAGAGAGGCCTGCTGGCAAGTTCAGAAAATAAGCCCATTGGAACCTTTTCCTTTAAACCAAGAGGACGACTTTCGGGGGCGTCTCCAAACACTTTCTTGCTTGACTATGCTAGGAAAGCTTGGAGAGCCAGAGCTCTGACACCCTCTTTCTCAGGGGAAGCTGTTCAGGCAGCTGCACCTCCTCTTTGTCAAGCTGTTGGTTTCAACCACAAACACGAGGACACCCTGGGGTGGGGAGAGAGGGGAGAGCCGTCCGCCCCGCCCCCAGCACACTGGCCTCGTCGCCCCTCCCCCGCCCCACCCCCCTCTGTGACCCCCGCGGGCTGGGCCTCTGGCGACCTGTTGGCAGAAAGTCACGTGACGCGGCCGGCCGCGCACTCCCCCCGGGCGGGCCTCCTGTTGCGCCCGCCGGCGGGTTCCAGCACGTAGCGCGCGGGCACCGCCCCGCTCTTCCCTCGCCGAGCGAGGGAGGGCGGGCGTCGAAGAGGAAAAGGAAGGGAAAAGGGGCGGGAGAAGGGAGAAGGAGGGGCGGTGCCCGAGTCACGTGACCCGGGCAGCCCGGAAAGCTCCGAGGAGGAGCCTGGCGCCGCCATTTTCCTGCAGCTGCCTGTCCCTCCTGCCCTGCTGGGCTCCAGCTGACCAGGGAAAGGGTGGGCTGAGCTGAGGCGGGGGCAAGGGAGTGCCCGACGTCGTGTCCGACCCCGTGGGTGACACGAACCGGTTCTCCGGACTAGGTGGCAGCGTGCGGCCCTGAGCCCCGCCCCAGGCCGGCAGGCGGGGAAGGAGCCGGTGGGGGTAGGGGGTGCGGTGGGGGGTGGGGGTCCTCCGGCTCGTGGGGGTCCCAGTCCCCGCCGGCTGCCGAGTGGGAGGGGTGGCGGAGGAGCCGCAGAGATGTCCGGCCAGAGCCTGACGGACCGAATCACCGCCGCCCAGCACAGTGTCACCGGCTCCGCGGTATCCAAGACAGTATGCAAGGCCACGACCCACGAGATCATGGGGCCCAAGAAAAAGCACCTGGACTGTGAGTGAAGCCAACCTCCGTCCCCACTCCCCGCCCATGCCTTCCGATTTCTTCCCTCATTTTTTCCTTTCTCCCCTCGGCTGCCTGTTCCCTCCCTGCGTCTTACTGGCACGGCGGCTCTCTGCCCGTTGAGCTGTGTTCTTTTTGCTTCCATCGTATCAGCCTTCACGGCCTCCGTTCCCTAGCTAAAAATCTATGACAAGCCACTCCCCTCCTGGTTCCTAGGGGACCCTCGTCTCGCTGCCCAGTGCGCCACCATGCCCCATCACACTGGACCAACTTGTTTCCCCGCCTAGCTTCTCATCCCCCTACCCCTCTCTCCTGCAGCCCTCTGCTCTTCCATCCCACCCGTCCGGCGCCGCCTCGCTGCCCTCGCCTGAGCGTCTCTCGCTTGCTCCCGGTCTCACCGCCCCATTGTTTCCCCATTAGCCGCCTTCAGGTTTTCGTAAATGCCGGGTTCCTTGGACCCACATCCCTGTTGCTCTGTAGCCCTCAGAGTTGCGTCCCTTGAAGTGATTCCCATTTCCTTTGCTCTCCACTAGCTTTTCCCTTTCCTTCCCGGCTTTCTATTCCATTTTTCCTCCCCGACTTGAGTTACCTTTCTTTGCCTCTGCAGCTTAAGTTCCTTCGACTCATTTTAAGCACCATACTCAGTACCCTACTTTTATCCTTCTTCGTGGGTGCAGGGGAAGCTTTGTGGAAAGTTGGAATTTTTATTTGCTTCCAGTGGAATTTAATCATTGTATTGTCAGTACTTTTGACTGGGGTGAGTTATGAATGTTAGCCTCTTCACCCCCCTACTTTCAAATAAGAATATGGAAAAAGGCTTTGCTGATATTGCTATCAGTTCCTGGAACTGTTAACCCTGGCGGTTTGAATTTAGAAGCTTAAGTGTAAAGCGTAGACTGTTGGAATTCAAAATAGCTTAATAAATTTACCTACTAATAGCGTACAACGACGTTTGATGATGCTTGAGTTTGGATACGTTTTAATTTATATCAATTACATATTTATAGTTTTGTTTGTTTATTTTTTATGCTAAGTCTGAACTGAACAGAATATACCAATTATCTTTTGAGGAACTAGATTTTCTTATACTGCATAGTATTGCTCCATTCACTGACTTAGATACAATTAACAGAACTAACTCCTCCCAACTATTTTCAAACCTGGAAGCCACCTTTAATGTCCTCCTTTTTGTTTATGGTCCTTTACCTCAGGGTACAAAGTTCAGTGGATCACTCAGGCTTTGAGTCAGGGGAGCTTTGACCTGAACCTTTTCAGGGAAAGATAGGGAAATAGTCACAATAGTAAGTTCCTTTTTAAATGACTACTGGACACATTAGTCTGACTGACTTCAACGTAAAGTTACTTTGCTTTAGTGCTTGAAGCAAGAATGAGTATGCGTTGATAGGGAATTCATTGTCAGGAGGCCTGTTTGGTGTCTCATTTGGACTTTGGCCATAAATAAGGTTTGCTCATTTAAAAAAATGTACAAAATGTGAATTCTTCCAAGATACTTGCTCATGAAGTGCTGTTAGAACAAGTTATCTGTGGACAAACCCATTATTCATTTTGATTTGTTCTTCTAATGTGGAAAAGTTTTTAAAAATCATTAGTGCTTGGTGCTCAGTGATGATACTCATCCAGGCTACTTTTTAACTTATCAGTCCTTGCCTGTTTAGAGAATGGAGACTACATTTAAGTGGTGACACTTAACACACAGAAAATTCTTTAAACTGCATCATGGAGCTGTAAATGCTTTTTTGATTATCTGATATGGGGAGTAGGCATTTCTGTTCTTTACTTGTCTTCAAATGACTGTTTGGCTTGCCCCACCAAATCTTACAGTTTACCCCTACCACTGTGCTAATTTTCTTATTAGTTTTTTTTTTTTTTTAAAGGATGTGGGGGTAAAAAGTGACTGTGTGAACTATTTTTCTCTTCCTTCACTCAAAATGATAAATTATAATAAGAATAGATAAAACTTTTAAAAATCTTTGTAAGTGTTGTGTCTTATTTCAAATGTAGCATTGGTTCTTTTAACAGTGCCAAAAAGGGTAGAAAATAGGTTAGATAGGGTGAGAGGTGTGATATTTGCTTATGGTTTTATAAATGTTATTAGTCTTTTCTCTTATAAAAGCTTCTACTGCAGATGCCAGCTGGCATTAGGTTTGGAGGATAATCTCACATTTGTGGTTCTTTTTCCGTACCACTGCAGTTTTTATAAGCTCTTACCTTTTTAAAGCTTGAATGTACCTGGTAGTGTTTGACTTTTTTAAAAAAATGTGTAAACAATACTCCTCTATTTCTTTTCAATAAAGTTTTAAATACAGTGACACTATTTTCTCTGTATTGTTGCTTAAAATGCCCGTGTGACCACTTCTCATTAATGAAATAAGTTTAAGTCTGACCGGTGAATGGTTTACTAGACAAACACCTTCTCCCACACACTAAGATGCTTTAAGAAAATTGAAAAGGTTCTTAGTATTGACGTCATGAACTTTAGGGTTTAATATAGACATCTGTCATTTCAAGTAATTTTTCCTCTTTTTAGAATTTTTTCTTTATAGTGAAAGCTTAGTTCTGTTGTACCTTTTAATGTCCCAACAACTAACACCTACTTATACAAACCTAACTAAAACGATTTTATGTTAAAATGGCAGCATTTAACAAAAATATGCTTAGACTGTTGTTTTAACTATAGGCCTTAGAATGTGGAGGTAGTTTCTGTGCATTTCCTTACCAAGATCTTTCCATATTAGGAAGTGATTATTATAATCTATGAATTATGGCTTAATTCATACTACATTATATATTAGTTGAAAAAAGATCTTTTTGCTTTGCTTATACAGTAGATATTAGTGGATAATAATGTTGCCTGATGTCCCTAGTGTGAAAAGAGTTGTCAAACTTGAAACATATTAGTAAAAATAAACATGATTTCCAATAAATTTCAGGCTTTTAATTGCCATAATCAAGGTAGAAGAATAATAGTAGTTATATTTGGTTTCTTTTCTTTTTTTCTTTTTCTTTTTTTGTTCAGTAGCACTTATATTTGAAGAACTTCAATCTTCCACGCACTTATGTCATTTAATCCTCTCATAGGTGATGGGTGGGGGTAATTCGTATGCGTAAAAAGTAGCTTCTAAGTCCATTTAAAGAGGGTATAGAATGCTTAAAACATTCATAATGATTGAAATATAGACAACACTATTTTTAACATATCTGATGTCACAACCTTTTAATCTTATCCTGTTTTTGATATGAATTCTTAACTTTCTCTATTTATTTAATTTACTATCCTTGGGAGTTTACTTCTTTTTGAGACAGAGTCTCACTCTGTTGCCCTGGCTAGAGTGCAGTGGAATCATCATACCTCTCTGCAACCTCAAACTGCTGGGCCCAAGCCATCCTCCTGCCTCAGCCTCTTGAGTAGCTGGGACAACAGACAGACACCACCACGCCTGGCTAATTTTTTCTATTTTTGGTAGAGACAGGGTCTTGCTCTTGCTCAGGTTGGTCTCAAACTCCTGACCTCAGGCGATCCTCCCACCTCAGCCTCCCATTAATGCTAGGATTAGAAGAGTGAGCCACCATGCTCAACCAGGTTAGTGGTTTTTATGACCATTGAAAATGTACAGGCTGGACAAGGTGGCTATCGCCTGTAATCCCAGGACTTTGGGAGGCTGAGGTGGGAGGATTGCTTGAGGCCAGGAATTCCAGATCAGTCTGGGCAATATAGTGAGACCCTATCCCTACAAAAAATTTTTTTAAAAAAGAAAAGGTATATAAAATATTGAAATGTCCCTGAATTAATTTGCTTTTTTAAGAGTAAATATTGGTTTTTAATGTCTTAGTTAATGACATTTTAGAGATGCTTAGTTTGCATATTGTCAAGAAGGTATCTGATAATCGGGATCTGATTTCTAAGATAATTCATGTAAGGAAAACATAAAGTGGAAGCTTTGTCCCAGGATGTCTTTTGTTTAGAAATAAGGTAACTGGGACTTTTAATAATGAGAATTGCTTTAATTTAAAATTGTCCTTGATCATCATTTAGAATATTTAATGTGAAAGTTCACCGTAATGTATAGAAAGTCACTTCTGTTTTGTTTTTTTCAGTTCCAAAATGCTCAATTTCATGATTTCTCAAAATCAAAGAAAAACAAACTTAAAGGTATCTTGGCAAGAGGTTAGAGCCCTACCAGGAAGAGTTAGCCTTAGACTTTCAAAGTAAAGGCTTAGTATTTGTTCTTCCTGTTCTTTTAGTGGCTAAAGTGGCATTTCCGTTACTTTGTGTTCTGTCTCAGTATGTTCTTTTTTTTTTTTTTTATTTCAGCATATTGTGGGGGTACAGATGTTTAGGTTATATATGTTGCCCTTGCCTCCCCACTCCCCTCCAAGGCCGAGTTTCAGGCATGCCCATCCCTTGGATGGTGCGCATTGCACTTTTTGTGTATGCAAATACCTGTCCGTAGTCTCAGTATGTTCTGAGTTAAACTGCTTTAATACATCTCTAGAGAATCAAAATTTTGGATTTGACCTTTTAGAATTTTGTATGTTTATTGTATATATGGTTCTTTTTGTGGAAAATCATTCTGGACAGTTACGTTTGACTAATCATATTCTTTTAAAAGGGAATCTTGATGAACCTAAACCCTCGTATATTAGAAATTATGTTCAGAATTATGATTTGCCAGATTAACAGAAAATTGAAGATTTCTCAAGTCATACTGGTATGTAGGTGTACTCTTTGTGCTTATTGCCTAGATGGATTTTATATTTAACAAATATTTGTGGCTATTTCGTGCAGGGCACTGTATTGAATACTTTGTTAACTTCCATTTAACTGCTTTGTGAGAGAGATTCTGTTGTTTCCATTTTGCCGAAGTGGAAACTAAGGCAGTAAGAAGTTCAGTTATTTGCCCAGTGTCACACAGCTAGGAAGAAGGGAACTGGGATTTTGAACCCTAGTAGTCTGGCACTGGCATCTGCTATTAATTTAGTGTGACTTTTTGCGTAATAATATTTTATTTCAGAAAGTGAATAAATTATATTCATTTATTCATGACAGTGGCTTTTTAAAAAATAGACTTTATTTTTTGGAGCAGTTTTATTTCATAGCAAAATTGAATGGAAGTTACAGAGATTTCCCGTATACCCTCTACCCCTCCCACATGCATAGCCTCTGCAATTAGCAACATCCCCCACTAAAGTGGTACATTTGTTATAATTGATGAACCGACATTGACACATCTATACCACCAAAAGTCCATAGTTTACGTTAGGGTTCACTCTTGGTGCTGTATATGTAACTGGGTTTTGACAAATACATAATGGCACGTATTCTACCACTGTCATGCAAAGTAGTTTCACTGCCCTGAAGAGCTGTTCCGCCTACTTATCCCTCCCTTTCTGAGAACCCTGGCATCCAGTGATCTTTTTTTTTTTTTTCTTTTACCATCTCTATGGTTTTGTCTTTTCCAGAATGTCATGGTTGGAATCATACACTATGTAGCCATTTCAGATTGGCTTCTTTCACTTAGTAATATGTGTTTAAGTTTTCTTTATGTCTTTTCATGGCTTGATAGCTCATTTCTTATTAGTGTTGAATAAACATCCCATTCTCTGAGTGTACCATGGTTTATTTATCCATTCACCTACTGAAGGATGTCTTGGGTGCTCCCAAGTTTTGTTATTTATGAATAAAACTTACATAAATGTGTGTGTATGTTTTTTGTGTGGACATAAGCTTTCAGTTTGTTTGGCTGGATCATATGGTAAGAGTATGTTTAGTTCTGTAAGAAACCTCCGGACTGTTTTTCAAAGTGGCTATACCATTTTGTATTCCCACCAGTGAATGTTGTTGTTCACTCCTCACCAGCATTTGAGGTGTTCTGTATTTTGGCCATTCTAATAGGTGTATAGTAGTATCTCATTGTTGTTTCCTTGACATGAAATGTGAATTAAAAGATGTGACATCTTTTCATGTGCTTACTTGCTATCTGTGTATTTTCTTTAGTGAGATGTCTGTTAAGTTTTTTGGCTTGTTCTAAAAGTCAGGTTCTTTGTTTTCTTGTTGAGTTTTGTTATTTGTATATTTTCGATAACAATCCTTTATTAAAGATATCTTTGGCAAATATTTTCTCCCAGTCTGTGGCTTTTCTTTTCAGTCTCTTGACAGTGTCTTTTGTAGAGCAGAAAATTTTAATTTTAATCACGTGCAGCTTATAAGGTTTTTCTTTCATGGGTCATGCCTTCAGTGATATATCTAAAAAGTCATCAACAAACCCAAGGTCATCTAGGTTTTCTTCTGTGTTATCTTTTAGGAGCTTTATTGTTTTGCATTTTATATTTTATCAGTCTGTAATCCATTTTGTTTCTGATCCCTTTTGAGTTAATTTTTGTGAAGGGTGTAGTGTCTGTGTCTAGATTTAGTTGTTTGCATGTAGATATCCTCTTGTTCCAGTACCATTCCTTACGAAAAAAAAAAAAATACGATCTTTGCTCCATTATGTTGCTTTTGCTCCTTTGTTGGCAATGATTCTTAAAATGTGGTCCAGAGACTCCTGGGAGTCTTCAAGACTATTTCAGTAAGTTTGTGAGGTCAAAACTATATTTGTGTATTGAGACATTATTTGCCTTTTCTACTTTCATTCTTTCACCAGTGTACAGTGGAGTTTTCCAGAGGCTATATAATGTGTGATATTGCAACAGATTGTAGTAGCGGATAATAAGAATTCATCTGTTTCCTATTAAGCCACATAGTGAAGAGTTTTGCAAAAATGTGAAACAATGCCATTCTTATAATTTTGGAGGGGAAATAGTTATTTTTCATGAAACAAACAATTTTATTATTTTAAAATGAATTAATATTTTTGGACTTCTCAGTTTTAGTTTCTTGGGTTCTGGTTTTTTTTTTTTTTTCCTAAATGTGTTATGTGCTATTTTATTATGGGGAATGAAACTGTTTCTTTTTTCTTTTTTTGAGACAGGGTCTTGCTCTGTCACCTTGGGTAGAGGGCAGTGGTGTCATCATAGCTCACTGCAACCTCAAACTCCTGGGCTCAAGTAATCCTCCTGCCTCAGCCTCCTGAGTACCTGGGACTACAGGTGCAAACCACCACACCCGGCTAATTTTTTCTGTTTTTGGTAGAGACAGGGTCTTGCTCTTGCTCAGGCTGGTCTTGGACTTCGGAGCTCAAGCAATCCTCCTGCCTTGGCCTCCCAGAGTCCTAGGATTACAGGTGCGAGCCACTGCACCCAGCCTCATATATTGTAATTCTTTATATAATAGCTTGTATAATTGTAGTTGTTTATATAGAGGGCCCTTGCGTGTCTTCTTTACTGTGCTAAATGCAGCATATAGCAAGTATTCAATAAAAAGATGCTAAATGAATCAAGGAGGAATGAATTTCTCATGGGAGTTTCTAACATGTTGTCAAACAATGTTTAGGATCTTTAACATAAAGAAAGAGGAAGCTTACTATAGGAGTAACAGTCTTTGCTATGAGTAGTGGGTGGTGGTTTAAACTTCTTTCTGTTTCATGATTAAATAAATTTTTATTCTGTATTGATTGAAAATATGAAGAATTATGGAAGTTGGGAAATAAACTTCCAGAATTAGAATATGTAAAATTAGGACAGTTTGACACAGTAACATATTTATTCCAGACCTAACTATTGTTGGTGTATTTGATTTAAAACAAATGAGTTTGTTAGTCAAATCTTGGGGTTTTCTTCTGCTTTTCTCTTTCTTTCTATTATTATTATTATTATTATTACTTTGGTAATATGTGATTGTTAAAAGTCAGTTCCTCACAGTCCTTGATTTTAGAGTTTGTGTTATATCTGCGATAGTTCACAACCTTCCCCTCCCACCCCCCACCCCTTTTAAAGGGCCTGGCTCTGTCACCCAGGCTAGAATGTAGTGGCGCAGTCATAGGTCACTGCAGCCTCAAACTCCTGGGCTGAGGAGATCTTCTGCCTCAGCCTCCCAAGTAGCTGGGACTACAGGCACATGCCACCATGCCAGGCTAATTTTTAAATTTTTTGTAGAGATGAGGTCTCACTGTATTGCCCTTGCTGGTCTTGAGCTCCTGGGGCTCAAGTGGTCCACCTGTCTCAGCCGCCCAATCCCAGCTGGGATTACAGGCATGAGTCAGTGTGCCTGGCCACATAGTCCACATCTTATGGCAGGATGCTGTAAGGCCTTATTTGCTAACTGCTTGTGTGTTTTCGTAGAGGACATTGGTAAAGAATTTAAAGTGCAAATGAAGACAGTAAGAAGTGAAGTATTAACCTTTAATAAGCTATATTGAATGAGGGGGAGAGGGCTTCTTTCTTCAGCGATGCCCATTCTTTCCCACTCACTACACTGTTTTTTTGAGACCTACAAAGACCCATGAGTTTACATTTTGTAAGACTTTATTTTTCTTGGACAAGGCCTAAGTGGAAAAATGAGAATCTTAAGGATAAATAGTGATTTGCATATGGACAAATGAGTTCCTTTTAAATTAGCATAAGCAGTGACATGGAGGCAAGAAAGAGCTCTATGGTGTGTTTGAGGTAAACTTTAAATAGTTCTTTACAGTGGAATGCAAAGTGTTAATGGGAGTAAGGGGAGATGAGATAGGAGAGGGAACCCTTAAAAGTCTTGAAGGAGTAGGAGTTACTTGGTAGACTCCGGTCTCTTCACACGTCTTCCCCAAATCTTCATTTTAGAGTCCCCTTTTCTCCCATTTTAGCTGCCTGCCTTCCTAGCTTTAGATGCCAGTGCCATGAAACTGGGGAAGTATTTTTTCCTTTTCCCAGGTAGTTCGTAGTAGTGTTGTTGAGAGTAATAGGAGGGAAGGAATGCACAGTTCTGTTGGCAGATGTGCAGAGGGCTAAATGTGCCCTAGCACCTAAAATTGGACCTCTGAATATTATTATATGTAGTGGTTTGGGTCTCTAAATAAAATCAGGTATACTGTGATCTGATGGCTTTTTAGACATGTCTGGAAATCGAGCTTTGAATTCCAAGTTTATAAACTTAAACACAGACTGTTTATATTGTCATCTTATTATCAGATGATAGTATGAATAAAAAAAGTTTGTTAAACCAATTTAAAGTCAGTAAGAATCTTGATGGCCTGACTGACTCACATGATTTAACTATTGACATCTGTTTATTTGCAAATGATGAATTAGTTATTAGTCATTCTTACATTTTTAAAGTTGGATCTCTACCAAACAAGACTTAGTTAATCTTGTGGAAATTAATATACTCCTTAGCAGTTACATATTGAGTGTTAAAAGAAAAACTTTAGACAAGTTGAATTTATTAATAGTAGAGTTTATTTGAGCTAAGAAACAATTCATGAATTGGGCAGCACCTGAACCAGTAAAAGTTCAGAGAGCTCTACCCAGCAATGTGGGCAGGCAGTATTTATAGATAGAAAAAGATTACATACAGAAATAGCCTTATTGGTTACAGCTCTGCATTGGCCTTATTTGGACATGTCTGAGCAGTTTGCAACCTGTGATTAGCTGAAAGCTTGGCTGCTGTAATTGGCCGATACTTAACTACTTTTTACAAGAATGTACTCTTAAGTTAGGTTGTAGTTTGTTTACATACTAAGTTGCAGTTAACTGCTTACAGAGGCAGCTTTAGGCCAAATTTAATTTAATAGTGTCTACTATATATCCAGGTTGTTTGTGTTGAGATAATTGAGAAATCTTAGAAGTAAAGTCACTGATCATGTCCTCAGTTTAGGAGGGAAGATGAAATAAACATATAGTTGTATTGCCAGGCAATGTGAGATAAGTACAGCTCAAATGACATTAAAAATCAGAGGTGAGAGATACTGCTTTTGATAAGGGGAGAACTAGACCTTAAATGATAAGTAGTTAGGAGCAATAGGCATTTCAGGTGGAGGAAGAAGCGTGGACAAATAGGTAGGAAGGCTGGAATTGTGTTTGGGGAACAAAAGAATCTGTTCGTAAATGAAGTGCTTTGGGGCTATGAGAGGGACAGTTTGGATGTAATAAGAAGTACGGTTGGAGCAATTGTCTGAGGCTAGATTGAGAGTATGATGACTTTTAATCATACGGCCTTGAGATACAGCTTATTACCAGGTAGCTTTTGGCTACTTTGAAAATGTTGGACTATAGTTAGCCAATTTTTCAAAATTACCCTATATCTTCATTTTCTGCTGCCAATGTGAAAATAGGGAGGAACAGGGAGTTTTGCTGATCTTGAAACTAAGCATGAGATTTTGCTGCTTCAAGCTTTTTATATATTAACTTTATTATAGACTGGATAGTGGCATTAACTGGGGTTTGAGGGATTTCTAAATCTCTAGATTGCACAGAAATCATTGAAAAAGTCTTCTCAACAGAAATAATGTATACCTAACTTTGATCTTAAGGTAGAGATTTTGTAAAAGTTTAAGGAAACATTTCAGTCTTCAGTGTTACATAAAATCAGTTTAGGTTAGGACATAATATACAAAATGAGAACAGCTTATCTTTAACATATTACCTACCATGTAAATTGTATTTAACTCACACTAGTTTTGAGCCCGGGGCCTCTCAAAGCATATGTAACTCACATGTCTCTTCACCTTGGGAGCCACATGAACTATTTCAAATTGCATATAAGTCACACACAGAAGACAATAAAAAATTTTAAAAAAATTATTGAATTAGAAGGGATCATTTTGTTTTCAAATTTTTTATTCTATTTTCATAATAAAACACTGTGGCCCCAAGGAAAAAAATTTTTTTCTAGTGTGGCACTCAGTGTGTTAAGGAATCCTTTCTGTGTTTTGAGCAATTGACATGTATTGTTAACACAACACTTATAAAAAACCTATTTATTAGATGGTTTTGTTAGCACTGTTTTACAGATACTTAAACTAAGATGGTGTTAGTAAGAGGAAATAGAGAATAACATTTAGATGGTGGTGAAGAATTTTGCTGCAAGTCAGACAATCTGGGGGAGCCTCTTAGCTCACAGAAAACTTTCAGGGAATGGGATATAGTTAGGAGAGAGCTTTTCTTTGAGAAATATAACTTCAATAAATAGTTACAGTATTTTTTGTAGAGATCAGGTCTCATTCTTGTTCAGACTGGTCTTGGACTCCAGGCCTCAAGTGGATCATCCAGTCTCGGTCTTCCACAAGTGCTAGGATTACAGGTATGAGCCACTGCGTTCCCGGCCAAAAGCAGCTGTTTAATGACTGAGAAGTTAAGGTTTAGCAGACAGTATTTCCTTGATTATTTTTCTTTTCTCAACATTAGCTTTTGTAACTTTTCTTCACAGAACTATGCAATTGTGTGTTATCAGGTTTGGAATTTTTGTTGGACATTAATATAATGTCTTAGACTTTGTAAACTATAACCCTCATTTGCTTTTGTTCTTCATATTCTTTTGCAAAATACTGTTTGGACTTGGTGACCTAGAGTGGATCAAAGCGTTATCTTCAGGTGATTTCTGTGGCTCATCCCGGAAACACTACATGACACAGCTGAGTGGCAATAAAGAACAGTCATAGATGCTGACTTAAAAATTGGTTGTGGATTTGCAACTGGTAGCTAAGTTAGAAAGCTATTTATAGAGCAGCTCAGGAGGCTGAAACTTGACTGACTGCCCAAAAGTGATGTGCAGGGAGAGAAATACTTCTATCAGGAGATTGGAAACCTTTTAAGAGAAGCTTAAGCTGCTTCCTATCCTTGGGCTTATAGACTTAACCTAGAATTGATTTTCCTTTGACTTTCTTCATCAGAGTTATGCTTTCCTAACTTAGTGACTAACCAAGAATGTGTCGTAACTGTTGAGGCCCCTTTTAACATGGTTTACCTCTCTTGCTATTCCTTAGAATTGGAGATGATTACATCTCTGGGACAAAAGATGACTGCAAAACTGTTTTATGTGTTCTTGTCATGTAAAATCACATAAGACCTGTTCACCTAAAATTTAGTGAGTTAGGTTTGTTCTGTGACATTCTTGCCTCTTTTAAACTCGCTTATAAATTAAGGCTTGTGGTTTGAGTCATTTAGAGATGAGGAATACCCAGCACCTTTTTTTCTTTACTTTTAGAGTCCTCATTGTGCCCAGACTTTTTGAAACCTGTTCCTTGTGAACTTGGGTTGCATAAGATGCTGCCTTCTTTATATTCTGTGGACTGTAGTCACAATGAAGATGATGATGCCAATGAGAAGGACATACTAAACCAGACCAGAAGTATTTTATTATCCATGTTAGGAATTAGATTTGTGAGAACTAAGCATTGGATTTGTGAGAATGTGAATTTTAGAATAATTAGAGAATGTGATGACAAGACTTGTACTACTTGGAATGGAGAGGAAGGGAGTGAGTGTGTGTGTGTGTGTGTGTGTGTGTGTGTGTATCTATCTCCATCTATTACCCTAGTGCAAAGAGTGTTTTTAGAATCTAATTCTGGCCGGGCATGGTGGCTCACGCTTGTAATCTTTGCACTGTGAGAGGCCAAGGCGGGAGGATTGCTTGAGTTCAGGAGTTTGAGACCAACCTGAGCAAGAGTGAGACCCCCGTATCTACTAAAAAGAAAAAGAAAATTAGCCGGCCATGGTGGTATGTGCCTGTAGTCGCAGCTGGTTGGGAGACTGAGGCAGGAGGATTGCTTGAGCCCAGGAGTTTGAGGTTGCTGTGAGCTAGGCTGCTGCCACGGCACTCTAGCCCAGGCAGCAGAGCAAGACTCTGTCTCAAAAAAAAAAAAGGAAGCTAGTTCCAGCACAACCATTAGTTTGCATTACTCCAGTTAGGCAAATATTTAAATCTTTATAATGGAGGTAACATTTCTTGTTTTGTCATGAGGCTGTTGTAATAATCAGAAGACTAAGATATGAAAGAACTTTGTAATGTATAAAGAAATCCATATGTGCATTGTAGCGATTTTACCACTCTTAAGATTGAGTACAGGTAACTATGGCATTAAATAACACTTTCCAGTTGTGTTAGTCCGTGTTGTGCTGCTGTAAAGGAAATACTTGAGGCTAGATAATTTATAAAGAAGAGGTTTATTTGTCTCACAGTTCTGCACATGGTTCAAGAAGCGTGGTGTCAGTAGCTGCTTCTGGTGAGAGCTTCAAGGAGCTTCCAACCAAGGCAGAAAGTGAAGGCGGGGGAGAGGGAGTTTGGGGAGGGGTGGAGTGCAGTGAGGGGGGGAGAAGGAGAGAAAGGGGAGGGGAGAGAGAGAGAGAGAGAGAGAGAGAGAGAGAGAGAGAGAGAGAGAGAGAAGCCACGCCCTTTTAAATAATCAACTCTCATGTGAACTAATAGTGATCTGCTACCATAACCCAAACACCTCCCAGTAGGCTCCACCTCCAAAACTGAATATCACATTTGACCATGAGATTTGGAGAGAACAGACATCCAAACTGTATCACCACCAGCTGATGAAGAAATTGGGTTTCAGAGAGGTTTTACAGAAGTCATTGAGTTTGAGGTAGTTTCATAATACTGTATTGGAAAAGTGATGAAGGAATAGTCTTCTAAAATGAAAGAAAACTCATCAGATGATGCTAAGTAAAAATTAAAATATTGTATATTTATAATGGTGCTTTAAGGCTTACAAAGTAAGTATATGACTGAATCAAACAAGAATGTTGTGCAAGTTAAGTATTAATATTCTTATTTTTAAAATATAGAAATTGAAACTGTGTGACTAAATAACATGCCTGACATTGTAATAGTGAATAGTAAACCTGGAATTTGATTTTAGATCTTCTGCTCATTTTGATATGTCACTTAGGACTGTATACTAGCACATGGAAATGGATGGGACCATACATGGAAGCAGAAGGAAAGCCTAGACCAGAACTTCAGTGATGGTGAAATTAGCATCCTCATTGTTACTCATTGTTTGAAGCAGATGTTGGAAATGAATAGTGCTTAGGACAGGCTATCAAATAAGTGTGAGCCAAAAGATTTTCTAATAGGGAGAAATGAACTTTAAAGGAATATCTTATAGAAAGAGCTAAAAACAAAACACCCCCTGCCAATCCCAGTCTTCTGGAAGTTATCTCATATAGCAGTGAAAGAAAAAGCTAATGTTCTCTAGTATTTGTGAAATTTAGGTAGGGATTAACTTGAGAAGTAGTAGTATTCACAGTAGTAGCATTTTAGTTGGATAAAAGATTCATTTGAGGATCCTTTGGCATCACAGCAAAAAGAAGCTGGTAAAAGACTTGTACTATAGAATGATGGGAGAAAGGTGGTTAAATATTCCTTGCTACTTTTCTAGACCATTTAAGATTTATATTACTTTTTCATATAAGCCAAGAAAAAGCTTTTCTTTTTTTCGAGACAGGGTCTCACTCTGTTGCCCAGGCTAGAGTACAGTGGCATCATCATTGCTTAACTACAGCCTCAAACTCCTGGGCTGAAGCAATCCTCGTGTCTCAGCCTCCTGAGTAGTTGGGACTACAGGCACACGCCACTACACCTAGCTAATTTTTCAATCTTTTGTAGAGATGGGGTAATCACCTTTTTATTCTTAAGGTCTTTTATTATTAGCATTACTGCAGTCGTTACTGTGGTATGTAGAAGCACAAGAACTAAATAAAAACCTACTGTAAGTATTATGTACAATATATATTAAATGTTAAATTTATTAACAGCAGAGTTCTGTTTATTAAAATGCCTTGTATTGAGAGATACTTAAAACCTATATTTGGGGAAAATAGGTTCATAATCAACAGTATAGTATACAAAATAAGTTGTGATCATGTCTGACCTTTTTTTGGTGTCTTTTCTCACTGCTTCTGTAGTGTCTGACTTTTAATGGAGGAGGCAATTTGCTGTTTTTTGAATGTTTTTAAAAATATTAAGTCCTCTTAAATTTCTGCTGCAATATACATAAGTTGATAGCTTTTAAACTTACAGTGAATCAAGTAATAATGCTTTTTTTTTCAATTTTGGAATTTAGATAAAACATACCAAATTCTTTATATTTGTGTATAGACTGAAAAAGTTTTTTTCAGATTAACAAGCACTTTTTGATGACCAAAGGTTGGGTTTTTAGGTTCAAATAGATTTTTTTTCCTTTAACGTTATATCGAGGTATAATTTACGCAGAATTTTTAAGCTAAGAAAGTAACATCATCACTTGAACTTTGGCAGCTTTTATAGCAGATTTTTACCTTAGGAAATATTTTATAATAACGTCTTTTGAGAAAGGTATTTGTCAAGGAATGAAATGATCAGTGTTTGGTTGTGCTGAGAAATAGGTGAATGTGGGCTATATGGAATTTTTTTAGGGTGAGGTCCCATTATGCTGTCTGTGCTAGAGCTCAGTGACTATTCATCAGCTCAATCATGGCACACTATAGCCTTGAACTCCTGGGCTCAAGCCATTCTCCTACTTCAGCTTTCCAAGTAGGTGGAACTATAGGTACATGCCACTTCACCTGGCTAGGAATGTTATAAGCATGGTTATGAATTGCTTCTTATAAAATCATCCTAGTGATTATTCCTTCCTGTAGAAACTTAAAGGCTTATTAAACTTACTAAGAAAAATACTTTGACTTTATTTTATAGTGATTTATTAATGATAACGTATTTAATTGCTCATATTTTCTATTAGTGGAGCATTATTTCAAAATTTAAAGCCATGCATTGGCCACCAACACACCACAGACACGGTGACTCATGATGTTCATGTAATGCAGGGGCTTACAGATGGCCACATAGCGGTCAACGGCCATGAGGATGAGGATGAAGATCTCCAGGCAGCCAAAGAAGTGAGTTGTAAAGACTTGGATAATGCACTGACTGAAAAAGATAGTGGCCTTCTTCGAAAGATCATCCAGAATCATTCTAGGGGCTGTTGAAGTAGACAAGCAGGCATCAGATAACGATAAGTAGAAAAGGAAGAAGTACACTGGGCTCTCAAGTGCCTGGCTGCTTTTGATGGTAGTAACAATCAGCAAGTTACCCAGCAACGTCCCCAAATATAAAAGGAAGAAAGCGACAAACACTATGTTCTTCCAAAAAGGATCCTGTGTCAACCCAACCAAAATGAACTCAGTCATGTTATTACTCAGTTGCATGGTTTCATGAATGAGAACGGGCAAGTGTGAAATGGTTTATCTGCAAAATATAAAGGAACTCATTTATGGTGTGCTATGTGATGTTGTGGAATATTTTCAAAAAAAAAAAAAGAAAAATTTAAAGCCATGTAGATAAGTTATTATTTGGCACTTACTGTTTCCAGCTACAGCTGTCATTACTGCAATTTGTTTCCAGCGGTTTGGAAAAAGGTTTTTCAGAAATGGCTTTCACTTGTTACTCAGTGGCTTAGAGGGACATCTTAATGCCTACATGCCTCTGTGGTAGTTGATGGTGATCAGTTTCATTGGCATCCAGGCCACTGGTGTCCAGGCCACTGGTGTCTACCACTGTTGCCATAATTCTCAAAAGTCTTTTTATCTGGTGCTCCTTCCCTGATTATCATGTATAAATAGCAACCTCCCCCAAATACATATCCCCAATCCCTTCTAAGAGCTAAGAGATCCTTAGCACTTAACCACCATTTGACATATGTCTGTTCATTTGTTTACTGACTATCCTTCCCACCTTCCCACTAGTATATAAGTTCCATGGTAACAGAAACTTTATCCATCATTACATATTTCTAATATCTAACTCCTAAGGCACTATTTTGGCATATTACAGTAAGCAGTGACTATTTGTAGAGTAACTAGGATTTCAGTTTGTTCTTACTGAGGTTTTGCAAAGCTTCATGAAGGTGAAATACGAAGATTCTCATTGTTCTGAGTGCATTGGGGACATGGAACAAAACTTGTGTTTTCTGGGTGAGGGACACTCTGACAGAGAAGCTAACTGCAATCCATTATTAACTCTGACTAGGCAGAATTTAAATTGTTAAAAGAAGACAAGAAAATTGTTTTAGATTCCTGCTTACTTTTAGACATGGGCTCAGCTATTACCGAATAACATTAACCTACCTACGGGAAGGACTTTTCCCTCTGTTATTCTCTCTTCTCTCCCTATATCTTATAAGCAGAGAAATGGGCTTTTATTTCACCTATAAGTCCACAAATATTTATACCATCATGTGGAAAATAGAAGGAGACAGAAGATTCCTGAGAAATTATTTTAACAAAGAATGAGTCTTACTGATTAAAATAAAAATGGAACATTCAGGTTACAGTTGAGACCATGTTCTTGTTTTTTAAATAGGTGATATTTGGGACATAGAGGTGAAAAATTCTATTAATAGTATCTCCAACTCCCCAGAAGATTTTAGATTGATTTTCTGAGAAGAAATTTATGAATTATTTGCATAGAGATTTTCTTTGACGGTAAGAGATTAGATGATTTTCCCAGTGTGAAAAAAATAGGACCAGAGATTAATGTTAAAAAATGCTCATGGGCCAGGCCCGGTGGCTCACGCCTGTAACCTTAGCACTCTGGGAGGCCGAGGTGGGTGGATCGCTCAAGGTCAGGAATTCGAGACCAGCCTGAGCAAGAGCAAGACCCCGTCTCTACTAAAAAATAGAAAGAAATGATCTGGACAACTAAAAATATATATATAAAAATTAGCCAGGCATGGTGGCACATACCTGTAGTCCCAGCTACTCGGGAGACTGAGGCAGAAGGATCGCTTGAGCCCAGGAGTATGAGGTTGCTGTGAGCTAGGCTGACGCCACGGCACTCTACTCCGGGCAACAGAGTGAGACTTTGTCTCAAAAAAAAAAAAAAAATGCTCATGGCTCAGGAGTGAAGAGAACAAAGTGGATAGAATAGAAGCATGTGTGCGTTTGGAGAAGGCTGGGAACCAGAATAAGCACTCATAAAAGAAAAATACAAACACACCAGGAGTAGATGGTGGTAGTGTATTAATTTCTTAGCTACATATAAATTTTATTAACTCACTTGTAACTAGGGTGACATATAATTTAATGTCCAGCTGGGTCACTTTTTAAGAGTGAAAGGGGCCTGGTGTGGTGGTTCACATCTTTAATCCCAGCACTTTGGAAGGCTGAGGTTGGAGGATCACTTGAGGCCAGGAGTTAAAGACCAGCCTGGGCAACATAGCAACATCTCACCTGTACAAAAATAAAAAAAAAAATGAATTAAAAAAATTTACCTGGATGTGATGACATGATATGCGATCCCAGCTACTCAGGAGGCTGAGGTGGGAGGATCACTTAAGCCCAAGAGTTTGAGGTTACAGTGAGCTATGGTCATGCCATTGTACCACAGCCCTGGATGACAGAGTGAGGGAAAAAAAAGAAGTGAATGGATATGCTATGCCAATGGGACACTGGGACAACAGGTAAACCAGGACTGTTCCAGGAAAACCAGGACACTTGGTCTTTCCCAACTAATAACATGTTTTTCTTCAAACTTAGTCTCAATTCCTTTAACCTCTCCAGATTTTTTTTTCTCCCTTTATGGTATTCTGGTCTGTATTTGCAGGGTCTTCCAAGCTTGACTGCTTTTCCTGGTCATTGTTGAAATGAAAGAATTATTTCAATTTTTTCTGCCCCACTCCCAGGACTGTTTTGGTTCATAACTTGGTAGAAGTAAGTATAGTACTTACAATATGTAAGTTGTTAGTCAATCTTTTATTTAATATTTTGCTTAGGAAGTCAAGTTTTGTGTGTTTTTCATCCAGTAATAGATTATTTTTGAGACTTTTGGTGATATCTCCTTAATTGAGCTAATGAACTTACTATTAATAATAAGTAAGTTCTTACAATATAATACAAAAAACAGTAATTTTGGTACTTTCTCTTACATTACTTGATACTTATATGTTTTCTTTCCTATAGGTGGGATTATAAATATGAAATTTTGGATCTTCAAAGAAGAGGAGAACATTATTTTTTGATATTGGAGTGCTGTAATACTTTCATTTTGTTTTCCTATTCAGTTTAAATAAATTTTTTAATTCTTAAGTGATGAGTTTTTATTCCATTAAGTAACTCTACATCTTATATTTTCTGATAAATTAAAAATTAACATAGAAATAATTTTTGAGGTGGTGTTTACCAAAATATACTTTTCCTCACCCCTGAGATCCTTATTGGGAATCTGGGATGGAACTAAGGTGTTTAGGTTTGGAAATCACCACTTTGTAGTGCTGGAATAGAATCCTAAACAATCTCAAAATTTAGGAGGTTGGTTATAGGTGAGCCTGAGCCCATCTCTGTTCTTGCCAGAATCCTGTTGTTTCTCTGTGAAGTCTGCCATCTAGTGGCAGGAATGCAGAGTATCACAGACCACCAAGGAGAAGCTCTCGGTTTTCAGACTTTGTCATACTAAGAATGCTTACATCGTAGGCTAAACATTTTGATAATGAGGGAAGTGGGAAAATGACTCTTTTGCTTGGTAATGTAAGTCAGTGGCAGTGAATTCTGAGAGTGTTGCAAGAGTGTATGTTTTTCTGTAGAGCAATTTCATAACCTAAACTTTCTGTATTGTAAGATTTTTTTATTTATGACAGACGAATGGATGAGAAGGGAAATGAAGAAATTTAAGAGACAGTAGGTTGGGCTGATTTGTGTGTTGACTAAAATTTTAGGGCAATTACATAATGACTTCATTATCTAAAACAACTTACACTTTTAAAAATTAAAATTTGAACAGTTCAGTAAATTTGGCTTCGGTTTCAGCTATGACATGAAACTAAATTTCAGACATTAATGTAGAGTATCTTAGGGGCTGGCTTTATATATCTAGCTTCATCTGAATTCTTTCTTCTCTGGATATCCCCTTTTCAGTTGTTCTTTCCTTTGCTGGAGAGAAAAAGGATATTAACCCTTTCTTTGCCAGGAAACTGCCTTTAAAAAACATTCTGTGTTGTGTTCTTAAAGTAGAGGCTTCCTATAGAGGTAATTCACACTACCTCACTGCAGTAGCAGAGGAGCAGGGGCAGGGAGAAGGAACAGAGGGTGGTATATGCTTGAAAAAGCAATTATGCTATTCCAGGTTGCTAACACATTTTTTCCAAATTATCATTGCACCACAGCTCAGAGTAAATAGAATTGCTTTCTATAGACGTTTTCTAAGCTACATTTCATTTATTAATTTTAATTTAATAAATACGTAGGACCTACTCTGCTAGATGCTGGCAGTATAAGGATGAAGAATACATGGTATGGCCGTCAGCTCACTCTCATGGGAGAAACTGATATATAAGCCCATGATTATAATGAAATGTGATTACTGCTGTAATTGTGGTATAATGAGTTAAGGGAGTACAAAGTTGGAGTAAGGGAAAATTTGCTTTCCCTTCCAGAATAATTGCTCGCTCCTCTGTGCCATCTCTGAACCCCATGTGTATAGATTACAATCACCATAATGTATTGTGAAGCTATATCTTGGTAGGGGAGAGATTTCATGTGTTCACAGCTTTGTATATCTAGGTATTTTGTATTAGATGAATCAAACAGTTGTTGATTTGAATTGTATGCAGGTCATTCCCAGCAAGAGGGATAGCATAAATACAACAGAGCTCTGAAAGTATGTGGTGCTATCCTTTGTCTCACATGTATTTTGGAATATATACACACACTTAACTGTATATACTTGATGTACTGTATATACTTGAATGTGAGGCAGCCCAAATGTAAAGCAAGCCCTCATTTTCCCACTGACATAATCCCTAAAGTTCTATTTATGTTACCTATTCTGTAAATGTTAGGGATATAGATGAAGTAGTCAGCCTCATAATATTGAAACTCAGAATACCCGTTAAAGATGACTATAAAAATAATATATGATTTTAAAATAGTGGTTTATTCCCACACTCATATATACATCTCAAAAAAATTTGACTCATACTCTACATTCATGTACATCTTGGACAGTAGTGATTTTTGGTCATCTAGAGCCCCACTTTTTTAGTTATATCTTTCCTTCTATGTGAGATCTTTCAGGTGAAGCACTTTCTAATTTACACTGGAAATTTTTTCCCAGGCCATCACCTTCCCTTCTTGTGATACCAAGACTTTTCTTTCATTCTTCATGTATATTCCTGATCTGCAACATGACTTTTTATCTTGTTTTTTAAAGTGTTCTGAAGGTGCCCAACACTTGAAATTCTTGCAATTATATGGTACTTACCCAGGAATACTTACTACATCTATGTTAAATTTTTTATTTCTTTTTTTTAAAAAAATTGATTTCTTTAGGGGACCTTCATAAGTACCTAAAACTAGCATTGATGGAGATTTTTTCAGGGTAATATATGTCAAAAAAAGCTTTGTTTAAAATAAAAAGTAACATAAGGAAAGAATTTGGGAAGACTTAGGACAGTTGAATAAGCCATCTCCTTTTATATGACAATTTAAAAAAATTGTAGAACTATCTTCTTTTTTTAATTTAAGAGGTGTGGTCTCACTGTATTGCCTATGTGTAAGTGCAGTGGCTTTGGCCTTGAACTCCTGGGCTCAAGTGATCCTTCTGCCTCAGCCTCCTGAGTAGCTGGGACTACAGATGTGTACCACCTTGCCCTCCTTTTTGCATTTCTTAATTTTTATGTGTGCGAATCTTAGTCCATTCATTTTGCTGAGAACACAGTGACAGAAATAGCATATCTAGTTGTGCTAACACACTGATTTTTTTTCCTATAGCTGCAACTTGTTTTTTTAGTAATATGAGACTTTGACTTACTTTCATTGTGGAGTCTGGAGATTCCTTAAGACTCATCTACTGTGGTGAGAGATTGAACTTGTGTTCAAAATATTGATCTACTTCTTGAATAGTGGCCACCAAATTCTCAGCTGTTACACCATGCAACTCTTATTCTTGTACCACCTCTTCCCCACATCCTTGAGGAAATAAAGGAATGTGTCATGCCTATCTTTTCTGTGTGCATCAGGATAATGTTCCAAAGGGTGTGGGAAGAATTACGGTACAGAATTAGTGTGTGCTGTGTGACATGAGAAGTACTTATTAAGGTTTGTAAGGTTATAGAAATAATAGCGATATAGTTTCTTCACAAATTGGTTTTGACTGTTCATATACAACTTAATTGTTGAGTCATTTTAGAAGTGTTTACTTCTTTTTGTATCACCTTGGATTTGGGCAAATATAGTACATACAAGAAAAAAAAAATGTTAGATTATTAAGTATGAAATGTCCAGTTTCCTTAAGTACTAAGTTTGACAGTTGCTATCTCTGACATTTCACTTTGACACTTCTTATTTTATTTTTATTGTGAAGATGCATCCTCATTTTTTCAAACGCATGGTTTGGCTTGTGATTATCTTTCAAATTTTTTTTGAACAATTTTTGCGAAACCATGGATAAGTCAAAAATTCGAGTTATTTTTGAATATGAATTCCATCTTGGAACCAATGCCATGTAAACAGCTCGAAATATCAATGAAGTGTTTGGGAAGGATGTGGCTAATGAATGCACAGTACATTAATGGTTTGAGAAGTTCCATTTTGGTGATTTTAATCTTGAACATGAGCCATGTGGGCAACCTGAGACCAAGGTGGGTAGATAATGATGAGCTGAAAGCTATAGTGGAAGTGAATCCATCTCAACCTATGCATGAATTAGCAGCAAGGTGCGACGTTACTATTCCAACCATATTGGAACATTTGAAAACAAATTGGCAAGGTAAAGTGGCTGGATAGATGGGTTCTGCATGAATTAAATGAGCGTCAGCAGAGAAATCATCTCAAAGCTTGCCTTTCTTTGCTGTCATGACATCAGGATGAACCATTTCTACACTGTATTTTTATGTGTGATGAAAAATGGATTCTTTTTGACATTTGCAAGCATTGGGCACAAGGGTTGGATAAAGATGAAGTGCTGAAACAGTGCAAAACCAAATATTCATCACAAAAAGCTAATGGTGTCTGTTTGGTGGTCCAGCGCTGGTATTATCCACTACGGTTTCATGAAACCTGGCCAATCTATTACAGCAAATGTCTACAGTAACCTTTTAGACGAAATGATGAGGATGCTCACAATTAAGCAGCCGAGATTAGTCAATAGAGACAGGCCAATGCTCTTGCAAGACAGCGCATGACCACGTGTTGCCCAAACAACGCTGCTTAAACTACAAAGACTGGTCATGGAAACTCTTTGTCATCCACCATATTCCCTAGGTCTTTCACCAACTTACTACCACTTCTTCCATGCTTTGCACCACTTCTTGCAAGAAAAAATACTCAATTCTCAACAAGCTCTGGAAAATGCCCTTCTCAGTTTCATCAACCACTTGCTCTCTGTTCTTAGCTGCTGGCATAAATAAGCTACTGTTAAGATGGCGAAACTGCATTGTTTAGGTGCATGCTTTGTACTGCTTCTTGTTTGAGATACAATAAACTATTGATTCAAAATCAGATGTTTCATCTTTAATGACCTATACACTTACACAATATAATTTTTTAAAATGGTATCTTACTGTGTATTTTTCTTTACAATGGATTTTAACTTAATATATGGTGAGCATTTTCTCTCAACAGTTTTTTTCCTGTCATGTGTTTGTTGGCCTCATAGTATTTCATTATCAGACTGCACTGTCATTTAATTAACTAATTTTCCATTATTGGACATGTCCACTTACATTATGAATTAGGTCCGTTAGCTTCATGAGTACTTTCATAAAAGCCATCTGGATATCTTTACTTCTCATTTCTTTTTAAAGCCCTGAATGCCCCCTTCTTTTCTCTTTTCAAATTAACTCAATCCCTGTCACTTCTACAGAGCATTACATATTCTATCTTTAAGAGTCCCTAATTATTACCTTAAAGTCCAGTTAATGTGTTGGTTAGATTTATTAAGGTGTAAATCAGTTTATGAATGTTAGGGTGGAAACTTACTAAGTGCTCACAGTGTGTTGGAGAAAGAATTCTCACACCAGGAGTAGAATAGTTTTAGGAAAGAATGCTTATTTTACTTTCTTGAGAAAGAAAGAAAAAACAGAGGGAGAGGGATGTAGGGTAAGGGACTGTGGCCATGGTAGTGAAAAAAAGGTAGAAGGTAGTGCTAGGCAGCTGAGGGAAAGGTTGTTGTTTTAAAGGGTAAAAATGGCTTTTTTTTTCCTTTCTCTGTTTCAACAAAACTGATAACAGAAGCCGTGGCGAGATGTCAGGGAGCTCTTTATTTTTTTCTCTGTGTGGCTTACTTTATCTGAGTCCTTGAAATCTGGTGTTTTTGACAGGAATTGAGATAGAGAGCTGGAACCAGGGGGTTCACACGCCTACTGTCCACTTAGGGCTTTTCAGGGCTGAAAAGGAACTCTTAGAAATAACAAGTTAGGTCGCAGGTATTTAATTAAACAAGGAAATTGTGTTGTGAGTTTATTTCCCTTACTTTCTGTTAGATAGATAATTTTCCTCTGTTAGGTAGGTTATTAGTAAGGCTACCTTTTAGTGAATCAGTGAAGATTTTTTTTTTTTTTTTTTTTTTTGGAGACAAGAGTCCCACCTTGTCACCCTGGCTAGAGTCCAGTGGCATCATCGGAGCTCACTGCAACCTCAAATACCTGGGCTCAAGAGATACTCTTGTTTCAGCCTCCTGACTAGCTGGGATTACAGGCGTGTGCCACTGTGCCTGACTAACTTTTCTATTTTTCATTGAGACAGGGTCTTGCTCTTGCTCTTGCTCTTGCTCAGGCTGGTCTAAAACTCCTGACCTCAAGCAAGAACATATTTTTGAGTTAATTCTAACAGAAATTGTATAAAAATACAACATCATGTTTTTCACAGAGGACCCCAAAAGCTTTAAAGATAAAATTTTAGCAGGTACGTCTTAATTTGGACCATATTTTGTGATCCCGTACACAAAAAATTGGATATAGTAAGACAAAACTGTTCATTGCATTTCCCAGACATTTGGACACTTACAATTAGGGCAAATGTGCTTTTATGTGTGTAATTTCTTTTGGCTTAAATCTAATTTCAACTCTCATATTTTTTAAATACTTTCACATTTTTGCTAAATGAAAAAATGTTGCCGATGCTAATACTTTATATCAAAAGTTCAGAAATTTTTTTAGTTTCTGTTTAGTTTTTAGTTTAGTTCAGAAGCCAGTTACTATTTCTTGGTGATTATCTGTTGTTTATATTTCTATTCCCACCTGGGAAAAATTTTAAAGATTTGATCGGTGAAGCAACATTTGGTTAACCACTTAATTTGCCTAACAAATTGAATGTATCACCAGTTTTCCAGATTGAAGAAAACAATCTTATGTTATAAAAATTGATTGTGAGAGCAGTCACTAGAGAGAGTATCTTTCAAAATGTCCCTTTTTAAAGGGATAGTAACATGTGGCTAAATGATTATTTATTTTTAAAAAAACTAATATTTTTAGTTAAGCTCATTAGAAAATCTGACTTGAGTATCAGCATGATTTTGGTGTAGCCTAGTGAGTTCCTGTTTAGATGGGAACTTGATATCTCTGTGTTCTAATGGTGCAGACCACTGGCGGAGTTGCCTGACTTGCTGTAGAAGTGAACCTTCAGTGTCCTAATTCGAGTGAACTCTGCCTTCGGGAGGTCTGCACAGGCTGGTGGCCTGTACTAGGAATATGAATATAAGGTTAATGAAATCATTTGGTAACTGGTTACTTCTAAATTTTTTGGTACATCGGTGAGCAGTTTCCCCAGAATATGAAAATACTGTTTCATACTTCACCATTTTTCTTATTGCTTTTTGTTTCTTTATTTTATTTTTTTATTTTTTATTTTTTTTGAGACAGAGTCTC
The DNA here is from genome assembly GCA_963575035.1 of Avahi laniger. Classification (NCBI taxonomy): domain Eukaryota; kingdom Metazoa; phylum Chordata; class Mammalia; order Primates; family Indriidae; genus Avahi; species Avahi laniger. Next base: position 55,676 of record CAUYSK010024697.1, on the reverse strand, counting down.
GCTCTGTTGCCCGGGCTAGAGTGCCGTGGCGTCAGCCTAGCTCACAGCAACCTCAAACTCCTGGGCTCAGGTGATCCTACTGCCTCAGCCTCCCGAGTAGCTGGGACTACAGGCATGCGCCCCGATGCCCAGCTAATTTTTTCTATATATTTTTAGTTGTCCAGCTAATTTCTTTGTATTTTTGGTAGAGATGGGGTCTCGCTCTTGCTCAGGCTGGTCTCAAACTCCTGACCTCAAACGATCCACCAGCCTCAGCCTCCCAGAGAGCTGGGATTACAGGTGTGAGCCACCATGCCCAGCCTTGTGCTTGAAATTTTAAAGGATTAAAAAATGAAGAAAATAGGCCTTGCCCTCAGTGGATTATATTTGGAATGAGGCAAGTACAGTATGTTCAGTGCCATAGGACAAGTATAAAGTACTATGAAGATTTAGAGAAGTCAGAGATCAAATTCCATTTTTTACTATCAGAAGCTGAACAATATACCCCAAGTTAAACATACTATTTAATTTTTGTTTCAAGTAGTTGTAACTGTCAAAGCCTTTTGTCATTCTGTCGTTCATGAGCATTCTGTTTGACTGTTTTTTTCCTTGTTCTTAAAGCAGTGTTGGCCTGGGTAGCTGCTTTTATCTAAAATACATTTGCTTATCAAATGTTACTTTGTGTAATAATTGGGCCTATTAAAGCAAGCATTTTGATAGATAATAAGCAGATAAATGGTCATAGTTACATTGTCATTTCTTGCAAGTAATCAAGGCCAAGTTAGATCATTTGAATTGGTATTTAATACACTGAAGAATAAAAGTGAATATGTTACTAATGAGTCGTGAATAACTAATTTTTTTTTCTTCATGATAGTTATAGCTGAGATATTTATACATTATATTTTGTATCTATTTTAAAAGTAGGACAACTCATTTCTTTGTCTTCTCTCTTTTCTAAATTGTATTATATTTTGTATTTTTTTCACTGAATTTGTCAGTGATATCTCTTAAGCAGATTGTAGGTAAAACTTTTAGATCTGTTAACTTTTTTCAGTTTTGATACTAAAATAATTGTATATTAGACTATTTTATAGTAATGCGTTTGACTTTGAAATATAAAGTTGGGACTTACATTACTTTAACTGTGTTAAGAGTAATACTAAGCAATAGAGTTCCTAGGTCATTTGTGATTTGGAATTCATGCAGTAAGAAATTTCAATCCATTTTCAGTTTTGCTTATCAGTATTACCTCATTGATATTAACTAATATCTGAGCTAATCCAGTAGAACTATAGGGAGAGAAAAATGAGAAATATTTTTTATGCACAAACTGAGTTACTACCCAATCACAGACCATATCTCTGCTCTGTTATCTTCCTGTTAGTGCAAACACAGCATTCTAGGGTAGATACTAATAAAGGTAGTTTGACCTTCAAGTTGTTTGTGCTTCTATATGTATGATTTGTTTAAACAACTTTTATTTAAAGAAAAATTTTAAATTCAATTTCAAAGAGATGAATAATACCAGTATTGTAACTCTGAAGGTCTGTGAGTAGTTTTGTTAATCTGGTATTATTAATCATTTATGTAATCCTAATTAATATCCCACTTCTCAGGTAGATTATGATGGTCTCAATTGCTCTCCTGAGAGATTTTTAACAACTTCTCCAAACTATCTGTTGCTACTTTACTTTGTTAGATCTTTCACTTGTTATTATGCTAATCTGACATTAACAATAAATTAAAATCAGAGTAAATTAATGTTTTTAAAATTTTTAATTTCAGACTTAATTCAGTGCACAAACGAGATGAATGTGAACATCCCACAGTTGGCAGACAGTTTATTTGAAAGAACTACTAACAGTAGTTGGGTGGTGGTCTTCAAGTCTCTCATTACAACTCATCATTTGATGGTGTATGGAAATGAGGTAAGCAGAATTTTTAGTTAACAAGTATATTGATGTGATAACTGATTATTCAGGTCAATTCTCATTGAAACTTTAAGAGTAGCATCAGCAACTGAATAATACAGGTAAAAAGGGCAAGATGCCTAGCCAGAAATATAATTGCAGACCCTGTAATTTGAGAAAAGGTGGCCTGTAAGCCAAAAAGCAGAAAATGGGTCAGAACACAGAGAATTTTAATAATGGGATCAAGAAGAATAGATTAATACCTATAAACACTATTCTTTGTAGGTCTTGTTTATAGACTATATATTTTCTATATCCATTTGCTTTTTTATTATAGCCCACACAGATTTCTGTCTGATCTCATATAGTTGTCTGAGGAAGCACTTTGCTTATTAGTTCAAGGCTGTGATATTGAGGATTCAGATGACATTTTGCTGAGAGGAACTGATTGAAGTGTACCTTCTGTAGCAGAAAGGTGTGTCTGAACCCTTTGTTGTCCAAAAGGGTAACAAATAAGACATGGAAGCTTTGCAGTTTTCTGTTTGGAGAGAATCATCTTGTTTTCCATGATGGTCTAGCAGCTAATATTTTGGTTATTAACCTTAAATATTTCCTCTGCTCAATGCTTATTTGTAAAATTGTGTTAAAAGGAGCTTTCTGAGAACATTTGAATGGAACTAGGTAAATCTACACTGGTATGAGCCTTAGAAAAATGCAGTCTAGGAATATAGCCCTCATAGAGATAAGAAGGGACTTTAGTCATTGGTATTAGTCTTCTGAGCATATCTTGACTTTCTGGCATCCATCACTTGAGTCGTTATTTTGAGCTTTTCAGGTAAGAAACTCTACTCTCTTCTTTGACAGCTGCTACTGTAGCATTATTAAAGTTCAAAATTGAAGCAGGAAACTTTATTATTCCTACAGGTCTTGCTGTTGGCACATTTTGGTGTTCCCTTCTGGTCCTTGTCCAAAAGTATTTGAATTTTTTAATAGCTATAATCGTAATTTAGATAAAGTATTATCTTTAGCTTTTTATATGCGATTGTACTATCAACTTCACCATGATCTGTATTCTTTATATTTATCATCTTTAATAATAACATAATTGATCATATAGTCCAATTTTTAAAATTATTCCCCTTGCTGGAAATTTAGTTTTTTGATTATTCAGTGTTAATACCACCATGTTGAATGATTTTATTTGTAGTTTCTAATTTTTAAAAATGATTAACAAAAATGTTGCCTGAAATGTGATTATTAAGTCAACAGATATGACCGTTTTTAGGACATATGTTACTTAGTTGCTTTCTGATTTGTTATAACAGGTTGACAGATCTAATAGAAACATTTGGATGTACTAGCTTAAGTGTGTAACTTGAAACATTTTGATCTTAATTGGCATATAGTTTCTACTCTTATCAGGAATGTGTTTACTTAAGATCATGATGATTTTATTTTAAAGAATTTCAGGTTTGTATGTATTTTTCTTGTGTGTGTGTTTGTGTGTAGTTTATTCTTTGAAAAGAAACCAATTGAAATTCCAGATAAAGAGGCAAAATATCAATGGTGGCTTTCAGAGGCTATAAATATAAGGTGACAGTACTACAGGCAAAATGTTGATAAAGGCAAAATGGAGTTGACCGTCATTCCATAGAATTGACTCACTGGAGGAGAAAGATAGCATTTTAGTGTGATTGTTAGATAAACTCATGTTTTTAATTTATTTTTATATCTTTGTTTTGTTTTGTTTTTTTATAGAGACAGGATCTCACTCTCTTGCCAGGCTGGAGTGCAGTGGTGTGATCCCAGCTCATTATAACTGAACTTCTGGGCTCAAATAATCCTCTTGCCTCAGTCTCCCAAGTAGCTAGGACTACAGGCACACATCACCAGGCCTGGCTAATTTTTTAAAATATTTTTGTAGTGACAGGATCTCACTGTGTTGTCCAGGTTGGTCTCAGACTCCTGGCCTCAAGTATTCCTCCTGCTGTGGCCTCCCAAAGTGCTGGGATTACAGGTGTAAGCCACTTTGCCAGGCCTGATGAACTCCCTTAAGCAGCTAAGGGAAATCCCGTACTCGGCTTGTTTTTTATGCTAATCTGTACAACTCTCAGGTTTTCCCATTGGCAAATGTCATTAGTTTTTTAAAGGGCATGCATGGGATTTTACTATGCAGTGATGATAGGAATACATAGAACAGTGATTCTCAAATGGTGTGGGGAAGGTGAGATGATTTCTTTACTCTCAGGGGACATTTGTCACAACTGAAGGGGATGCTTACTGGTACCTAGTAAAGGCCAGGGCTGCTTCTAAACATCTTGTCATGTATGGGACAGTCCCCAACAACGAAGAATTATCTGGTTCAAATTATCAGTAGTTCTAAGGTTGAGAAACCTGGCCACAGAGAAAAATCTCAGAAGGTTAATGCTGAGTGGGCATTTTGTCATAGGCCCTTAATGTGAGGCAGCTAGGAAATCCTATACCATTGCCCACTTCCTGACTGGGTGACTCGAGCAAGTCATTTCTGTGAGCTTTAGTTTCCTTATCAATAATATGATAATACCTTAATGAGTGAATAGAATTGATCAAGGCTCCTATTACAGCATGAAAAGTTGTAGGTGATCAATAAATGAAAATGTAGAGTTAAACATTTGTAGATGAAATTGAAAAAAGGAAAATATAGAGCCAAGCATGGATTTATTAATAGTATAAAGTATTTGGAGAAAATCCATAATCTTTAAACATTTTGTTATGAAAAATTTTGAACATACACAATAGTAGAGAGAATAGTATAGCAGATGCCTGTGTACCTATCATCCAACTTCAACATTTATCAGCATTTTGCCATTCTTTAAGTGAGAATTTTAGGGTGATGCATTCCTAATTACCTCTTACGACCCAAAATGGTAACCTGTGAAGCCTTAGTACTTGCCAAATTGGTGGCATGGTGCTAAATACCACTTTGAATATCATTAGGATGCTGTTGAGAATAAAATCAAAACTTGGTTAAAGCCGTCTGTCTTTGCAGCCAAATATTAGGATGACGGTTAGAAAGGACTAATAAAATGAAAAGGAAAATTTAGATTTATTATCTCTAAAGTCATGAATGAAATGGCCTGATATTTACATTTATTCCTAGATTGCAGAGGAGGTTAAGAAGAATCATTGTATCAAAGCCTATAAAATCATAGTCTCAATGTTGTCTTATATTTTAGTACCTTTTTGAAACAGATTGTTTTAGAATAATGACAGAACATAGCCTTCGATTTACAAATTGGTTTTCAAAATCCTTGTTTGTTGGTTTGGAGTGATCTCAGGTGAATAAGATTGAGTTGTTAGAGTGATGGTGTACATCTTAGGTGATAGTAAGCCTCTGCATGCATTTGAAAAAAAAGAAAGGGAATCCTAAGGAGAAGTGAAGTTGAAAGGTGTTTTTGTGGCTGTTTTAGAGGTTATATGTAAAAGAAAGTTAAGGTAATGTATTACGGTAAGCACTTTGGAGAGCATTTTGACAGTATTGAGAAGATGAACTTTTACTTACATCCCAACCTAATAATTCAACCCTAAGTATATATCCTGAGAAACTCACATAATTGTGCATGCAGACCAAGAACAAAAATGTCAATACAACATTGTTATTAATAGTGAAAATTAGGAAGGACTTAACTATCCATAAATAAAGAAATGAATTCATAGTGATGTGTTAGTCTATTGGAATACTAAAACATCTTTTAAAATGAATGAACTAGACTAACAGTAAACGGATAATTCTTGGGAAAAAGTTGAGTCAACAGACACATTGCAAAAGAATATATATACTGTGATACTTCTGTAAAACTAGAAAACAAAATTAGGTATGGCTTATAGATAACTTACACATCTAGTTAAATTGTGAAAATCTGGAAATGGTGTATACCTGCTTCAGAAAAGTAGTCACCTCTGAAGAGAGAGGGAGGGGAATGAGACTGAAGGTGTGTGTCTTCGAAGGAGACTATAATGTTTTAATTCTATAACAAGATCTGAAGTGAATATGTTAATGTGTTAATCTGGGCAAGGGGTAAGACGATCTCTATAATGCTGCTCTCTTGTGTGATTGGAAATATTTTGTTTACAAAAAAGTCATAAAAAATTGGGACACCAGGTAGCTAGCTGTTTAAGATACATATGCCTCCTCTGGCAAGATACTTCAAAATAAATAAATAAAATAAAATGCAGATACTACCTGAATATCAGCTGTAGTCCTGATATGCTACAATAAAACCAAAATTACTGGTTCCAGTTTAGAAGTATCTATTCCCTTTTAAAATTTTGACTTTAATACTCTACCTGTGGGCATTTGGCTTTAATAAATTCTCATGCTAGTGAAGAATGTGTGTTATGTATTTAGGTATGGTATTTAGTTAATGGGAGGAGTGAGGATGAAAAATTTAAACTAGATAAGCTTAATGGATTGTGTTAACCATAACTTTTCTTCCTAATTTTCAAATTAGAGTTTGTGAGATGGCAGTACCTTAATTTGATGTAATTATTTGTTTGTTTTTTTCCAGCGTTTTATTCAGTATTTGGCTTCAAGAAACACGTTGTTTAACTTAAGCAATTTTTTGGATAAGAGTGGATTGCAAGGTAAAGATAATTTATTCATTATTGAAAATCAAAAGAGTGACCCCACATGGTGATTACTGTAGAATTGAACTCTTTTAGACCTCATATTTTAGTGAAGGTTGTAGGAAAGAAAAACTGTCTTAATTTGAAGATTATGATTCATTTTATTATCTGACACCCAAAGCTCATGGAGAGGCAGTACAGGTTAGTTATATGAGAGCATGGACTCTGGAGCTGGACTGCCTTGATTTGAATCCCCTCTTGACTGCTTACCAGCTGTGTGAACCTGAGCAATTTACTTCACCTCTCTGCGTCTGTAAAATGGAATAATGGTAGCACCTACCCAATAAGGTTCTCATGAAGGCAAACCTAGTTAATTACTATAAAGTGCTTAGAACAATGCCTGACATACAAGAAACGCTATGTATCTACTTTCATTGTTATTGTTATATAATTTTGTGCTTCCTTTCAAGAACTGTAGTTGTAATAGTGTCTGTTTTAGTAGCTAAGGTGAATATAGTTTATTTATCTGAATTTCTCATTGATACCCTTACCCGTTACTTTTTAAAATAATTTTACTTTTAATTTAGTAACTTTAAATTGCCATGATCTGGTTGAAGCCACCTATGAACATTCTGTCTTAATGGGGTCTGTTGAACTTAGTTCCAGAACTAGGGTGTTAGCATTATAGAATGTCAACTTCAGGAAGAACCTCAAAACGCAGTGGTCTCCAACCTTTTTGACACCAGGGACCGCTTTCACAGAAGACAGTTTTTCCACAGACTGGCGGGGGTGGGGGGTGGGGGCACGGTTTCTGGATGATTCAGGTATGTTACATTTATTGTGTACTTTATTTCTATATATTATTACATTATAATGAAATAATTTACAATTTAGCATAATGCAGAATCAGTGGGAGAGCCCTGAGCTTGTTTTCCTGTAACTAGTCAGTCCCATCTGGGGTTGATGGGAGACAGGGACTGATTCTGATGGGCAGAGCTCAGGTGGTGATGGAAGCAAGCAATACGGGGCAGCTGTAAATATAAATGAAGCTGCTCACCTCCTGCTTTGTGCCCTGGGTGGGTACGTGGGGGACTGCAGTCATAAAGGATGTACCTAACGACTTGGGAATATTCGACAGTGAGGCTCAATCTGGGAAATAAATGTCTTTAGAGAAGGTGAGATTTGCTGGGCTCTGAAAGATGGAAGAGGAGATGAATTGGCTTAAGCATAGGAACACAGAAGTGGGTGTGAAAGTACATGAAATATTTAAGATTCATAGAGCAAATGAGTATGAATAGAATGTATGAATGGTACATTAGAGAACATGTAGTGGCAGGTAGCCCTTGAGAAGCTTTTCAGAGCCAAAAAATCAGGCAAAGAAGATTTTGATAGAGTGGGGATTTTGTAATGCTTTGGGAAACTATCGAAGTTTTGAGTAGAGGGAAGAGGGGAGAGGGAGGGAGTATGTGTTACAAAGAAAGCATCATAGCTCAGTCACGTTGCATCCCAGTGAACTACGTTTTGAAGATGTTGAGACTATTAGTCATCATTCTGGTCATCTAGTGGAGAGGTAATGAGGGACTGAACTGTGGTTCTTGTGGAGGTAAAATCAATGGAATTCAGTGACTGGCTGCATTTGGGTTAGGAGCTGTCCAGTTCAATCGTTGTCTCCTATTGGCAGGTGGAATATTATCTAGAATGAATTTAATATTCTATCTTCCAGACATCTGGAAGGCCAGTCACCTATACTTATGACCCAGTGTTACAAAATTCATTATAACAAGAGTTACAGTGGTCTAAGTAAGAAAAAAAATTTAAACAGTAGGCCCCCAGCCCTTTTTTGAAATAAAATCTTAAACAGAAGCCAGATATATATACATAATAGATAAAAATGGAGCTTCTCTGTTTTCAGGGCCGTGGAAGAAACTGCCTTTTATTTCTACTTCCCTCTTCCTTGTTCAATTTATTCGAACTTTAAAAGTCTGTGAAAAATAATATACAAAGCACTGCTCTAGAGCAGTTTTTGCTTATGTCCAAGTAGGTTTTTTTGTGTCTTATTAACATATAATTTCCCATTTTCTTCCCTTCCCTTCCCTTCCCTTCCCTTCCTTTCCCTTCCCTTCCCTTCCCTTCCCTCCCCTCCCCTTCCCTCCCCTCCCCTCCCCTCCCCCTTCCCCTTTCCCTTTCCCTCTCCCTTTCCCTTCCTTTCCTTTCCTCTTTCTCCCTTTCTTCCCTCCTTCCCTTTTCTTTTCCCTCCTTCCTTCCCATTTTCCCTCTTTCTCTTGTCTTGTCTTGTCTTGTCTTGGTCTTTCTTTTTTTTTTTGAGACAAGACAGTCGTGCTTTGTTGCTCCGGGTAGAGTGCAGTGACATCATCAAAGCTCACAGCAACCTCAAACTCCTGGGCCTGCTGCCTCAGCCTCCCAAGTAGCTGGGACTACAGGCGTGTGCCATGATATGTGGCTGATTTTCTATTTTTAGTAGAGATGATGTCTCGATCTTGATTAAGCTGGTTCCCATTTTCTTAAGCAATTACAGTGATACAGTTTTAAGAATTTTATTCCTTTTGTGTAGAGGACAGTTTTGGGGGCTTCTTTTTTCTTTTTTAAGCTCGTACTCTAAAGAGATTATAAAGATGAGACTAAACAGTAGTTAAAAGCATATAATTCAATGGTGTTTTTGAAAAATAATTTTGATTGCTGATGTATTCTGTGGGATGGAGTCTGGCACATTAAATATATACTGGATATTATATTGGATGTGTATACATATAAGTAAACTTATGATCTAGTGAGTGGGGTAGACGTTGTATACAACTAATAATAGCTTGAAGTTGTACTTTGGGTTATGAATAATATGGGAGCACAGAGGGTTCAAGGAATGTTTCGAACAGGTTGAGCCTTGAAGGAGAGAGAGGTATTTCCCGTATCAGAGAGGATGGGATAGAGTAGATTGTGAGAACGATATGAACCAAAGAGCTGAGGAATGTGAGTATTTAACACATGATAAAATGGTACTAGTAGGTATGAGGCTATATGAAGGCAGTAATTATTTTCTGTTTTGTTTACTGAGTTTTCTCCAGTGGTCCTTAGTAGACACTTAGTAAATATTTGCTAAATAAATGAACTGATGATGATGTTAAAATCCAGTTATTTCATTCATAGTTTTTGGTTGCTTTGGTAGGTATTCTCATTTTAAAGTAGTAGAGATCATCAAGTAAAGTTGAATTTGTTAGATGAAGATGAGTTAAAATGAAATAGACCCACTTTTCAATGAGGAGCAAAATTTTATAGGCTTCCTTGAGCCAGATGATAATTAAAATACAAGGTTTTTGGTGTTTTTTAAAAATAATATTATGTCTTATGTTGAAGTTTTAAAATCTCATTGTGATGAAACAAAATCTTAGAATGATTTTTGTATTGACTTAGAAAGCTTTATTGAAAACATTCATATAATTGTTTTTTGTTATGCCTTAATACATTAACTGCCACGTGAGTTGTATTTAACTCATACTAGTTTTGAGCCCAGGGTCTTGTGAAGCATACATATGTAACTAGTTGGTTCGTGAAAATCTTACTGGTTGATTTTCTCATTGTTACAATTAATATTGACAATTTAATTGCATATAACTCATGCACGGAAAACAATAAAAAATAAATTTTTCATTAAATTAGAAAGGACTGTTTTGTTTTTGAAGTCCGTGCATATTGCCATTTCTTTCATTATAGTAGGCAATAATTTTCCATATTTTTTTATAAGGTTGGCACATGTAAGTTATGGTTCTAAATACACAGCTAAGTATTTTATTAGTATTAAATATGAAAATTATATGGAGTTGCTTGCTGATTTGAGGAATGGGATTGTATTAATAGTTCCTTAGAATGTTAAATTGGAGTTGTGAGGTTAAGTTGTGTAAGAAAACATGGTTTTCCAGTTCCTGAGGAATAAAGTATAGGAATATTGATCAGAAGCAAAAGAGACTTCCTATTTTAGTGAAATCCTAAGGGAAAAGATCTTTTAAAGCCATATACGACATACCCCACTTAAAAATTGTGATCTTAGGCTGGTCTGATGGTAGTGGCTTATCAGAACTTATTAACATTAGTGTCACTAAAGTTGGTATTCAACCTCCCACTGCTAAATTTGACTGGCTAATAAAAAAAAGAAAATAGTGGTCTTAGAGAATTTAATATGATATTATTCATTGGTTACTTAATTTACATCATTAAATTGAGTTGGAATATCAAAACATTATTGCCATTGGATAAGATAAGTTGTTTTTCTAGACAAATTGGTATATTCATCATTTATAAAAACTTTTATTTCTTTTGTGTTTTATAGGATATGACATGTCTACGTTCATTAGGCGATATAGTAGATATTTAAATGAAAAAGCAGTTTCATACAGACAAGTTGCATTTGATTTCACAAAAGTGAAGAGAGGGTGAGTTAATTAAGCTTTCTCTTTTTGATGTCAAATGGATTTGAATATTTAAAACTGTAAATCATAGGAATTATTAGATGATGAATTATGAAATTTTAACCAGTTTTAAAAGAATTTCATATTTCTTTTCTTTTTTTATTTGTATAAATTTAAGGGGTACAAATGCAATTTTGTTACATGGATGTATTGCATAGTGGTAAAGTCTGGGCTTTTAGTATGTCAATCACCTGAATAATGTACTTTGTCCCCATTAAGTAATTTATCATCATCTACCCTCTACCCACCCTCTACTCTTCCTAGTCTCCAGTCATTGTACACACTCTGTCCATTTGTTCACATTATTTATTGATAGCTCCCACTTATAGGTGAGAATGTGTGGTATTTGACTTTCTGCTTTTGAGTTGTTTCACTTAAGATAATGGCCTCCAAACTGGGTATGGTAGCTCATTCCTGTAATCCTAGCACTTTGGGAGGCCAAAGTGGGAGGATCTCTTGAGGTCATGAGTTCAAGACCAGCCTGTACAACGTAATGAGATCCCCGTCTCTACAAAAAATAGAAGAAAATTACCTGGGTATGGTGGCGTGCACCTGTAGTCCCAGCTACTTGGGAGGCTGAGGCAGGAGGATCACTTGAGCTCAGGAGCTCAAGGTTGCGGTGAGCTATGATCACACCACTGCCCTCATGCCTGAGCAACAGTGAGATACTGTATCCAGAGGCAGGGAGAAAAAAAAGGATAATGGCCTCCAGTTTCATCCATGTTGCTGCGAAAGACATGATTTCATTCTTTTTATGGTTGTATAGTATTCCATTATGGATATATACCACATTTTCTTTATCCTGTCATCTCTTGATGGACATTTAGGTTGATTGCATGTCTTTGCTATTGTGAATGGTGCTGTGATAAACATATGAGAGCAGGTATCTTTTTGATTTAATGATTTTTTTTCCTTTGGGTAGTTACCCAGTAGTGGGATTGCTAGACTGAATGGTAGTTCTATTTTTAGTTCATTGCGAAATCTCCATACTGTTTTCCATAGAGATTGTACTAACTTATATTCTACCAACAATGTGCAAGCATTTCCTTTTCCTCACCAATGTCTGTTATTTTTTGACTTTTTAATAATAGTCATTCTGAGTGGTATAAGACGGTGGCTCTTTGTGGTATTAATTTGCATCTTTCTGGTGATTAATGATGTCGAACATTTTTTCATATGCTCATTGGCCATTTGTATGTCCTACTTTGAGAAATGTCTATTCATGTCCTTTGCCCACTTTTTAATGGGGTTATTTTTTTTAGTTTTTGTTTTTTTGTTGTTGTTATTGAGTTGTTTGAGTTCCTTGTAAATTCTGGATATTAATCCCTGGTCAGTTGCATAGTTTGTAAATATTTTCTCCCAGTCTGCAAGTTGTTCACTCTGTTGATTATTTCTTTTGTTGTGCAGAAGCTTTTTAGTTTAATTAAATTGCATTCGTCTGTTTTTGTTTTTGTTCCTTGTGCTTTTGAGATCTTAGTAATGAGTCTTTGCCTAGACCAATGTCCTGAAGAATTTTCCCTAGGTTTTCTTCTAAGTATTTTTATAGTTTTAGGTCTTACAAAGATTTAAATCTTTAATCTATCTTGAGTTGATTTTTGTATATGCGAGAGATAGGGGTCTAATTTCATTTGCATATGGTAATTCAATTTTCCCAGCACCATTTATTGAAAAGCATGACCTTTTATTGTAGATTTTTTGTCAACTTTGTCAAAGATCAGTTGGCTGTAGATATGTGGCTTTAGTTCTAGGTTCTCTATTCTGTTCCATTGATATATTTGTCTGTTTTTATACCAGTACCATGCTGTTTTGGTTACTATCCCCTTGTAGTATAATTTGAAGTCAGATAAGGTGATGCTCCCAGCTTTGTTCTTTTTGCTTAGGATTGCTTTGGCTATTTGGGCTGTTTTTCGGTTTCATATGAATTTTAGGATTTTTTTTTTCTCATTCTCTGAAAAATGATGTTGGTATTTTGATAGGGTTTGCATTGAATCTGTAGATTGCTTTGGGCAGTATGGTGATTTTGATGATATGAATTCTTGCGATCCATGACATTGGTATGTTTTTCTGTTTGTTTGTGTCATCTATAATTCTTTTCATCAGTGTTTTGTAGTTTTCCTTTTAGAGATCTTTCACTTCTTTAGCTAGATATATTCCTATCTATTTTATTTTATTTTTTTTGTAGTTACTGTAAATGGGATTTCTTTCTTGATTTGGTTCTCAGCTTGATCGTTATTACTGTATAGAAATGCTACTAATTTTTGTGCATTAATTTTGTATCCTAAAACTTTAATGAATTTACTTATCAAATCTAAGAGTTTTTGGTGGAGTATTTAGGGTTTTCTAGACATAAGACTATATTGTTAGCGAACAGAGACGATTTGACTTCCTCTTTTCCAATTTGGATGCCTTTTATTTTTTTGTCTTGCCTGATTGCTCTGGCTAGGACTTCCAGTACTATTTTGCACTGGAGAACTTTGTTTTTCTTTGAAGAGATATATCAGATACTTTTTGTCATAAGATTTTTTTAAAGTTTTTTTTGTTTTTATAACAGGTTTGTTGATAAAGATTTATCAATAAAATATTTATTTTTATTTATAATTATAAATATAATTTATCAGTATTTATAATTCACACAAGTGTTTTTACAAAGTTGTGCAATATTACCACTATCTAATTCCACAACATTTTCATCACCCCAAAGAGAAACCCCATACCTATAAGTGATCATTTCCTATTCTCATTTTCCTCTAGTCTCTGGCAACCACGAATCTACTTTGCCTATTTCGGACATTTCATATAAATGGAACCATATGATATGTGGCTTTTTGTGTCTGACTTCTTTCACTTAGCATAATGTATTCAAATTGTAGCATCCTACATTGTATCATATATCAGTACTTCATCCTTTTTTATGGCTGAATAATATTGTTTGGATATATACCATGTTTTGTTTATCTGTTCATCAGCTGTTGGACATTTGAGTGGTTTCTACTTTTTGGCTATTAGAAATAATGGTACTGTGAACATTAATGTATAAGATTTTATGTGGATTATCTTTTCAGTTCTCTTGGGTATATACCCAGAAGTGGAATTGCTGAGTCACTCTTACGTTTAGTATTTTGAGGAACTGTCAAACTGCTTTTTTTTTTTTTGAGACAGAGTCTCACTCTTTTGCCCAGGCTAGAGTGAGTGCCGTGGCGTCAGCCTAGCTCACGGCAACCTCAAACTCCTGGGCTCAAGCGATCCTCCTGCCTCAGCCTCCTGAGTAGCTGGGACTACAGGCATGTGCCACCATGCCCGACTAATTTTTTCTATGTATTTTTAGTTGTCCAATTAATTTCTTTCTATTTTTAGTAGAGACGGGGTCTCGCTCTTGCTCAGGCTGGTTTCGAACTCCTGAGCTCAAACAATCTGCCCACCTCGGCCTCTCAGAGAGCTAGGATTACAGGCGTGAGCCAGCGCGGCCTCAAACTGTTTTTTAAGGCAGTTGAACCATTTTTCTTTCCACTAGCAATGTATGAAGCTTCTAATTTTTCCCTAGTCTTGCCTTTTTTTTTTTCATCGTAGCCATCCTAATGGGTATGAAGTGTAGTGTCTAATGATTTTTGGTTTGCATTTTGCTCATGGTTAATGATATTGAGCATCTTTTTATGTGCTATTGGCCATTTATAGATCTTCTTTGGAAAAATGTCTCTTCAAATTCTTTGCCCATTTTTAAATTGGATTACTTACTTTTTATTGTTGAGTTGCAGGAGTTTTTTGTTTTTTAAATGTATTCTGGACATCAGTGCCTTATCAGATAAATGATTTGCAAATATTTTCTCTCCTCCTATGGCTTGTCTTTTCAGTTTCATGATGATATTCTTTGAAGAACAAATTTTTAATTTTTATGATTTCCAGTGTCTCTGCTTTTTTCCTTTGGTTGCTTGTACTTTTGGCAGCATGTCTAAGAAAACATTGTTTAATCCAAGGTCATAAATATTTACTCCTTTGTTTTATTCTAAGAATTTTGTAGTTTTAACCCTTATATTTAGATTTTTGATCTATTCTGAATTAATTTTGTATGTTGTATGAGGTAGGGGTCCAAATTCATTCTTTTGTATGTGGATGTACAGTTGTCCCAACAGCATTTTATGAAAAGATTATTCTTCCCTCATTGGATGGTCTTACCACCATTGTTGAAAATGAATTGACCATAAATGAAAGGGTTTGTTTTTGAACTCTCAGTTCTGTTCTGTCAATCTATATGTGTATCCTCATGCCAGTACCACACTATCTTGATTACTGTTGCTCTATAGTAAATTTTGAAATCAGGAAATGTGAGTCCTTCAACTCTGTTCTTTTTCAAGATTGTTATGGCTGTTCTGGGTTCTTTGCCTTCTCATATGAATTTTAGGATCAGCTTGTCAATTTCTGCAGAAGAGGTAGCTGGGATTTTATAGGGATTGCATCAGATCTATAAATCAGTTTGGGTAGTATTGCCGTCTTCTTAACACATTAAGTTTCTAGACCATAAACATGGGATATCTTCTGTTTATTTGAATCTTCTTTCATTTCTTTCAGTGCTATTTTGTATTTAAGTTTCCTTTTGATGTTGAATGCAGAAGATGAATTTAGTTTTTGCTGTACCCTAAATAACAATCATCTTAGCACATTAACTAGTCATATGCGTGGTACAGTTAGTGCTGCTATACCTGATAATGCGTGATATGCATATTTTTTCCTGAGATACATGATGAGAACTCAGGAGAAAGCCACTACAAAGACATTCTTAGGGGCATGTAGCCATGAAGGCCTGATCTGAGGGGAATCTGGCATCTGCAAAAATATTATGGTGAATGCCTTTCTGAGCTGCCCTGCTATTCAGAGATCCCAAAGATCTAAGTAATCGATATATTCCTTTAAATTGTTCTCTTGAAATCTTAAATTGCTAGACTGAAGTGGAAAATTTCATTAAAATGTAGAAGTAATCTCTTAGTTATATGTAAAAAAATTTAAAGCTGACCTTAAATGTTCTATGTGCTACCATTCCAAATTAATCAGGGGTGATTATTTTGGAACTTACCCAAACTGAATTCTACAGACTTTGTTTTATATATTTAGACACTTTGTAGATTATGGCGGAGAGGCTTATATGAGAAGTCTGAGTCTTAACCCCTGTCTCCTGTCCAATAAACCATTTTCCAGTTGGGTTTATATTAATATTTTGCTGTAAAGTGTTACAGTAAAGCTGAGCTTAAAGCTATTTGTAGGTTTCAGAATAATAGATTTTAAAAATAGTAACTTTTTTCCTAATTTGAAGGGCCAGTCTTCAGACTGAGGATAGTTATGAATTTTTATAACTAATAGAGCAAACTTTTTTTAATTGAATGTGAAAATAGCCCTTGATTAGATATAGTAAAATTAGTATTGATTTGGGTGAATCAAGGAAGAGCCATAATTAAGTGGGAACACAGAAAAAGCACAAAAGTGATATTATACGCATAGCATGCATACATGTACATGTATCAGATTGTATAAGTAAAAAAATAATATAGAATATATAAGTTGAGGCATGACAGCAATTAAAATGTATTATATTATGGTAAAAAGCCTCAGTAGACTGTGTAAGTTTTGGAGAGGACTTACATAGTAAATAGTAGCATTTTATTTATTAAGATAATTTTTTGTTTATGGAAATAATACATAAACTTTTTAAAAATTCAGGCCAGGTGAGGTAGCTCACCCCTAGCACTCTGGGAGGCCGAGGTGGGAGGATTGCTTGAGCTCGGGAGTTCCACACCAGCCTGAGCAAGAGTGAGACCCTGTCGCTACTAAAAATAGAAAAATTAGCTGGGCTTCGTGATGCACGCCTATACTCGCAGCTACGTGGGAGGCTGAGGCAGGAGGCTCGCTTGAGCCCAGGAATTTGAGGTTGCAGTGAGCTATGATGATGCCACTGCACTCCAGCCTGGGCAACAGAGTGAGACTCCATCTCAAAAAAGTAAAAACATAAAATAATAAAAATTCAGGCAGTGTAGCAACCTAACTTGTAGGAAATGTTAACATTTCAATGTATCTAATCTTTGTGTGTAAATAGAAATAAAAATTATGTAAAAATTGGATCACATTCTTTGAAGGCTACTCCCCACTTCCACAGATACCTGTACACAATAGATCCATCTCATTGTTTTGAATGGCTATAGAATTTTTTCAGATGTACATTTGATTTTTTTGTCTTATAAAAGCAATGAATTGACCATTCTTTTACATGTGATTGCATTCTAAAGTAGTTTTCCTGTAGAATAAATTCTTAGAATTGATGAGTCATAAGCTATGTATATACATTTAACATTTTAGTAGAAAACACCAAATTACGCTTTTTAAAAATTATACCAAATTATTGACTTAAATAAAGTTATAAATACCTCTTTTTCTGTATTCTTCGATCATCATGGAAAATGAATCTCATTAGGTGTTCATTTTATTACTGCTTGATGAATAATTGAATAAATGGCGATACTGAGCCCTTCTCTTTCTTTTTTAAAATTCATTCATGCTTTGTTAATTGTCTTTTGATGTCCTTTGCCCATTTCTTTATTGGATTTTTCATTGTTTTTATTGTCTTGAAAAATGGTAAGAACTCACAGGCTTTTTTATTCAAATGAATCTAAGTTTGCATTCTAGCTTCCTTGCAATTAGATGAGGGACTTTAGAAAGATACTTTAGCCAGTTTTCTGACTTTTAAAAAATAATGTTATCTTGAAGTAATTTCACTTCCAGAAATGTTGCAAGAATATTAACAGAGAACTTCCCATACACTTTACTTAGCCATTAACATTTTAACATTTGGCCACATTTGCTTAATCATATTTTCTGTCTCTCTGTATACACACACATATTTTTTTCCCCAGAGCCATTTAAGAGTGGGTTACATACCTCCAGCCTTTTTATAGTTTATATCCCTTAATACTTCAATGCATATTTCCTAAGAACAAGTATCTTTTATTATATATCCATCAGCTTGCTAACTTTTTTCACATCATGGCATACAAACTGATACTATTTATACAGGATACTGGGATAAATGGAGGAAGAGTACTTGAGGCATAATGGGTAAAGCAACGGTCCCCAACCTTTTTTGCATCAGGCTGGTTTCATGGAAGACAATTTTTCGGCAGAGGTGGGAAGCGGGGAGGCAGAGCTCAGGCAGTGATGCACGGCCAGGTTCCTAACAGGCCTGGGGGTTGGGGACCTTGGGGTTAAAGTATCAGTATCTTGGAACACATAAAACGCTTTTCTGCCATACTTGTATACTGTGACACAATTGGGAACCCTCGACTTAAGCTCTGAGTTATTTAATTCATCTGTAAAATGATGATGATATTAATGGTATTTATCAATTAGGATGATTGTGAGAATTAAATGAAATATTGTATGTAATGCTGAATACATAAACACTCAACAAATTAGCTTTTTATGTATTAGTAAAGTAAATTGTCATGGGTTATAAGTATTTTTCCCTGTTTTTTAACATTGTTAAAAGCTTTAAAACCTTATGTGATCAAAATTGTTATCTTTATCTTTGTAGCTTTTATCTTTCAAGCAAGCTCAGAGTGAACTACCTCAGAATGCTCAATTACCTGCTGATGTTTTCATCAGATACATTTATGGATTCAGTGTTTTGTATTTTAATCCTTGATTTACTTTACCTTGGTTAAACAAAAGTGAGGTAGAAGCCAACTGTTATTAAATAGAAATACAGGCTATTGAAAAATCAAAATGAATTATTACCAGATAATGGTTAAATAGTCTTTTTTTTTTGAGATAGAATCTCGCTCTGTTGCCCTGGCTAGAGTGTAGTGGCGTCATCACAACTCACTGCAACCTCAAACTCCTGAGCTTAAAGGATCTTCCTGCCTCAGCCTCCCAAGTGTCTGAGACTACAGGCGAGCGCCATCACACCTGTATAATTTTTTCAATTTTTTCAGTAGAGATGAGAGATCTTGCTCTTGCTCAGGCTGATCTCAAACTCCTAAGCTCAGGTGATCCTCCCGCCTTGGTCTCCCAGAGTCCTAGGATTACAGGAGTGAGTCACTGCCGCCTGGCCCTTTTAATGGCTTTTCACTCATATATAATTCCTTATTTCTGTAAAAGCCCTCTTTTGTTATTCTGGCAAATTCTTAGGCATTCTTCAAGAATTCATTTAAACATCATTTCCTTGAGAAAGCCTTATTTCTGTTGTTAGATTGTATCTGACACTGTCACTTTCATGAGGACAATATACTCTTGCTCATATTTATGTCTTCAGAACTTGTCACAGTGTCTAAACATAGTAGAAGTTTAATGGTTTTTGAAAAGATGACTGAAAGAGTTTATAAACAGCATATTACATGGTTCTATGAAAAATAAATTGCTTGTGGGTTTATCTTTTCATTTGGTTATTAAACACTGGTCCCTTCGTTTTATTTATGTTTAACATTCCATTTTTTGGTAGTATTCATGTAGATTATCTTGTGTTCTAAATTGGTACAAAATGATAAGACATTGTTGTATAACAAGAAAAAGCAGGAATGATCCAGATACTGTTTATGAATAAGTACATGGAAGGTAAACCTTTAATCCATTGCTCCCTTGTATTTGGGAAGCAAGTATCTGAATTTAATTATAATCCATTTAAGAAATCATAAAAACCTGTGCATAGAGTATATGAATTGTCATGCATTTGGTCTGAATCATATTCAAGTATTTGAGTTTGTAAATTATTTTTTTGAACTCTGATATAAACTTATTATATCATAAGCATAAGATAAGATTTTTCGTTTTTTTTTTGATAAGATTTTTCTAATTTGAGAAATGTAAAGTTTTCTGAGAAGAAATGATTTGAAGGCCAGTGAGAGGGAAGAATCGAAAATGTTTCTGAAGGGGCTGGCATAAGTTACCAAGAAGGTAGCACCTTTTACTGGTGAGAGTTTTAAGGGTAATATAGGGTGTAGTGACAAAGAACTAAGGATTTAATTTAAAAATACTAGTGTTGAGATGCCTGTAATTAATATGAGCTGAGATATCAAGTAGGCAATTGGATATATTAACTTGAAAGTTTAGAGTTCTAGTCTGGGAATAGAAATATGTCAATGGCATTTTGGTAATTTTGGCCTTGAGAATGACAGATAACTCAGGGAGTGTGAGTATAGAATGTAAGGAAAGGGCCCAGAAACACCTCGAGGTATACCAGCATCTATTTTGGAGGATGCGTAGAAAATGAGGAGCCAATAAAAGAGACTGAACAAGTGATAGTGATGTGGAAAGAAAATGAAAGAGAGGTATAGTGGATGGTAAGAGAATATTTTAAAAATAAAGGAAACTTTTGAATGATGCTGAGAAGTCTGGTCAGATAAAGTAAAGTGCCCGTTGGAGAGGCACTGTGGAATTTCTAGATTAAAGTAGGAAAGTTTAACTGGGGTGATAGGAGTGGGATTCATATCAGAATGAACTGAAAAATGAATGGAAAGTGAGGAAATGTCAACTCTTTCGAAAAGTATGTTTGGCTCTGCAGGGGAAATGGTAGCTGGGTGGAAAGTGGAGTGTGTGTGTGTGCGTGTTTGTGTGTTTAAAGAATGGTGCTCCTAGAGCCTGTGCTTGCATGTTTATGGGAATGATCTAATATAAAAGAAGAGATTAATGAGCTGCGCTGACCAGTGTGGCAGTTACTTGCCACGTGTGGCTATTTAGATGATTAAAATGAAATAAAAAATAGTCCCTCAGTTGCGTCAGCCATATTTCAGATGCTCAAAAGCCACATATGGCTAGTCCAGCCTCTCCCATATTGAATGGTGCAGGTATAGAACGTTTTCATTATTGCAGATAGCTCTGTTGGACAGTGCCATGTTATAGAAAGGAAGGACAAGCAGATGACTGTGACAGAATGGGATCCAGAAGACCTGTGTGAGTGATACATTTGGTAGAAATATATTTCCTCCATTGTAACAGCCGCAGACCAGATAGATGTAGTTTGGGTGGCAAGAATGCTAGTCTCTTTTTGTTGTTTTCTATTCCTGAATGAAATATTTTGAGAGTTATGAGCTGAGAGTTGGTGTGTTGGGTGTGGAGAGTCAGGGAAGGAGGAGTAGGAGAAAGAGATTTGAAGATGTTTAGGAGAGAAGTTCATTAGAGAAGGCTAAAATGCTGGCAATATTGTGTACTCAATTAAGGTTGATGGTCATGAATTTTTAGTTTGACCAGTTTGCCCATTTTTGTGGTTTTCTTTACTAGCACCCAACTGTGTGTGTACAGGCATAGATAAATTGTTTGCTCAGCCAGGATTGTGAATTTGCCAGATGACTGAAATGGAAGAACAGAGGTGCAATAAAGTTAAGAGTATTTGCAAAGCAGCTATTATAAATGGTCTGTAGAATTCTAAGCTAGATGAAGAAACTTAAAAATGAGAAGGGATCAATGTGGGTAGTGGTAGAGTTGATAAACTGAAGTTTTTGAATGACATCAAATAGTTTTTACTATGGGAATATTTGACCAAATCAGTTGTAAGGGTAAAAGAATAGGAGAATAAGGTGTCTGCATAAGGTGAATTTTGTCTTTTTTAAATTTATTGGTGAGAGATGGGATGATGTAGTTTCTGAGATTAGTAAGTTTAGTATCAGAGCCATGTAGATGTTGAAGTTAACCAAGAAAGACTGAGCCAGTGTTCCAGTGTTCTGTGATAACAAAGTGACCAGAGGTCAAAAAATGACTTCAGCAAGAAGAGAGAAGGAAAATTAGAAGACACCTAATAGTGACTGATAAAATGAGAGTGTGATGTGTATGAGAATAAAGAAAGCGTTGTAAAGAAGAAGCATACCTCAAATCCTTAATATAATACCAAGCCTGTTATGTGGTAAGCACTTAAGATACCTTTTATCTAGTGTTTTTTGGTACCAGTTTTGAAAATTTTCAGTTTATTTGATATTGCTTATATTTCTTTATCTTTAGAAATCTCTAATCTGTTTGGAAATATTTAATAGAATATTGAATATAGTACTCTGGCTGGGCTCAGTGGCTGAACACCTGTCGTCTCAGCACTTTGGGAGGCTGAGGCAGGAAGACCACGTGGGACCAGGAATCAGAGACCAGCCTGGGCAACAAAGGAATACCCCACCTCTACAAAAAATTTCAAAAGCTCCTAGGAAGGGCTAAGGCAGGAGGATTGCTTGAGCCCAAGAGTTCGAGGCAATAGTGAACTATGATCATGCCACTGCACTCCAGCCTGGGCAACAGAGTGAGACCCTTTCTCTTTAAACAAACAAACAAACAAAAAAACAATCCTTGTTTAATAGCCAGATTAGACAGGTTAGAATGACTTGATAAAATTGTTCTTTATTTTGTAATGAAGTGGTTTTAGTTCTAATTTTCTGTATTACAAGCTATTGCTGCTTGAATCATGAATAAAATACTTTAAATAAAGCAGTGCTCCAAGACTTGAATTCAACTTCTGACTGCACAGTGTTTAACTGTTATGTGACTTGAGACAAATAATTTTTTTTATTTGTAATTAAAAAAAAATTAGTACAACTGCTCTTTACACATGAGTGGTTGTGAGGATCAGCTGATTCCCTCATGTGAAAAGTACACTATTTCCCTGGCTGTATAACATAAACTTTTGTTTTTATGTCTCATGCTTTACAACTTCTTATTCTTTTTTAGTTTTAAATGAGTACCTTGATATTGGATATATAGTGTTGCCTATTTTTGTCTTTTCTGTATAATTTCTGCTTGAGGTTTCTTCAGGTTTAGTAATGACTTAAAAATATGTGACATTTCATGGCAGCTTTGTTCTCTGTTGAAGTAGAGAGCCAAATGGGAGTTAAAAATGTAGATGTAATAGCAAATTCAATTGTTTCCTTTTTTTTATAACAGGGCTGATGGAGTTATGAGAACAATGAACACAGAAAAGCTCTTAAAAACTGTACCAATTATTCAAAATCAAATGGATGCACTTCTTGATTTTAATGTAAGTTGTTTATATCTACGATGTTAAAAATTAGATTATTATAATTCATAATAGTATTTATTCTCAAGTTTCATAGACTCTTAGAATTCACTTTAGTATCCTGCTTGGCTAAGGATTTTCTGTAAAAGTGGTTCCATTACTTGAACCAGTAGCCAGCTTTGTCATTTGTAATATATTAGAAGTTAACATTTTCAACTCTATTCTTTTTTTTTTTTGGCATCTATCTTAAGATGTTTTATTTTAGAGATTGTAAGTGTCAGTTAGTGAATGGAACTGATAATTTCATGCTGAAATTAATTTTTCCTTTAAATCATACTAACTGCTTTAAGCTTTTTCAGAGCAGGAACTAGTTCTGCTTTGTTCTCTGTTAATTTGAAGGTAGTCTTTCTGTCAGTGTCATTTAAAGCATAAGATTATTTCATGTTATTTTCTAATTTTTCCCCAGGTTAATAGCAATGAACTTACAAATGGGGTAATAAATGCTGCCTTCATGCTCCTGTTTAAAGATGCCATTAGACTGTTTGCAGCATACAATGAAGGAATTATTAACCTGTTGGGTAAGTATTGCTATAGCCTAATGACATTTTATTTTGTGTCATATGAATAAATAATATTGACTGAGTTGTTACTTAAAGCTACTGAAAAATTCATTATGATATTATTCATTCATTGTAACAATTTGGGGAAAAGAAATTTATGCCTAGTTATATATGCAACTGATTAAATACTTATTTTTGGAACTAGAATGTTCAGCTAGATGAACTTTATCTTTTTATATATGTTTTTTTCTATCCATTTTATTAATATTTTGAAATATGAAAACCCCTAAAAAATTTAGGTTAAGACAGTAAATTTTGTTATAAGTATTTTACCATAATAAAAAAAAGAAGAAAAGAACCAAAATTTTTTGTCCCTGGAAAATCTTATTTTCTCATAATTTACCCTATAATGAGCTTTGTAAAATTGATATTTTTTCTAAACATTTATTTTTAATGGTGCCTTTTACTTTTGAGGCATTTTAGGCATTTTTTTTTTTTTTTTTTTTTGAGGCAGAATCTTGCTCTGTTGCCTGGGCTAGAATGCCATGATGTCAGCCTAGCTCAAACTCCTGGGCTCAAGCGATCCTCCTGCCTCAGCCTCCTGGGTAGCTGGGACTACAAGCTACAGCTAATTTTTCTATTTTTAGTAGGGACAGGGTCTCACTCTTGCTCAGGCTGGTCTCGAACTCCTGACGTCAAATGATCTTCCCGCAAGTGATCCTCCCACCTCAGCTTCCCTCAGCTTCCATTACAGGCATGAGCCACTGTGTCCAGCCACTATGTATTCAGTATATATGAAATATAGTTAATTTTGCCTAGAAATATTCATTTATTGTAGTGGAATTTGGATGGAGTAGACAAGTAACTATCTGCAAAGGGTACCAAAGTATCACGTGTCAGATTAAGTATGTGTACTCTAATGGCTCATTCTCTCCTCATTTCTCACCCCACCCCCATTTTTTTTTTTTTTTTATAGTCTGGGGTAAGATGAATTTATTCAGGATGCTTTCCATGGCAATAGGGACATTTGGCTTATTTTTTCACAAGTGAAAAATGAGGATTTCCTTTTCTATAAAACTTTGGAAGCCATAGTCTTCCATCCTATGATTAGTATAAATTAACCTTTTTGCACTGTTTATATTTTAAATTTAAATACTTTCTCCAGGTGACATTTGAATATGTTACCAGTAAGAATATTTTAAAGTAGATGTTAATGCTGTTTTAAACGGAGTAAAGTATGATATGTGTTTACGTGCAAATATATATTTAGGGAATTATGAGGGAAGAAATATTGTGAAACAAACTAGTAATTTGAGTATAAAGTCAAGTAAGTATTCTATTTTTAATATAATAGTACCTCTATTCTAATTTGCTTTAAATATCTAGGTTTATTTAACACTGATATTTTTCTAGTAAAGTATGTATTTTCCTTGAGAGACCTATAAAATCTCTTTGAAGCTATTAATCTTTTTTTTCTTTTTGAGTACCATATTTTGATGTGAATAAAAGTATTACTTTTTGGCAGAAAAATATTTTGATATGAAAAAGAACCAGTGCAAAGAAGGTCTTGACATCTATAAGAAGTTCCTGA
Organism: Avahi laniger; assembly: GCA_963575035.1. Classification (NCBI taxonomy): domain Eukaryota; kingdom Metazoa; phylum Chordata; class Mammalia; order Primates; family Indriidae; genus Avahi; species Avahi laniger. Next base: position 30,588 of record CAUYSK010024697.1, on the reverse strand, counting down.
CTAGGATGACAAGAATCTCAGAGTTTCTCAAAGTTGCAGAGGTAAAATATTTTTAAGTGACTATTATGTCTCCTAACTTGCTTTTTTGTCTCTAAGTATAGATTTTGAAGAAGTCACTTATTATCCAAATGAAAGAAGTATCTTAAATATAGTAAGAGATTCAATCATATTAATATATACTATATTGAATTCTGTGCAATATGAATATAATATTGAGTAAAATATGTGCAATATATTTACTTCCATATTGAATATTGAAAGGTACCCTATTTCTAAATTGTTTATTTCTCTATAAAATTAAGTAGGTGGCATACAGTGGTAGCAGAGATTTTTATGGTTAGAATTAACCGTGTATTTGAGAAAGCTTATTCTTTTAAATGTGGTTGGGAATGTGTAAGTCCCTTTCTTCCAGTGAGACTGGAGCCATATAGTTCAAAATGTTTTTGTTCCCCTACAGAAAGAAATTTTATATATTTATTATCATTGATTATGAAAGCTGTGAATGTAGATTATAGGATAATCTAATTTTGCAGATCTGTTTAAAAATAATTTTCTGAAATTGTCACAGAAGGCAGCGTGGTAATTCTTGCAGGCATTATCTTGCTAGCACAGAGGCAGCTCTTAAGGTTTTTTTGTTTGTTTTTCCTTTCTCCAGCCTCTTCCCATCTCTCCCAGAGATGTCTTCCTTGGATAATTTGATCCATTACATCAAAGGAGTTACTCTGGAGCCAGCAAGTTAGTGATGGCTCTATTACTGTAGTGATATATGATTCTGTAGCACATGGAATAGGATAGAACAGGATGATGAGACTTTTGAAGCAAACAGCTTTGTTATTAATCAGCTGTTTTATGAAGGCTACTGAGATTTATTTTGGATTTAAACATCTTTCAAGGAGAAATCAATGGTTTTCTTCCATTTCTTCAGGGTCAATCATATACTAAAACCAGAAGAAGAAATTGTTTATGCTGTGATTCTAGTACATTCTTTAAATAAATTTAATTTTTTGACTTTCCCTTTTGGCCTCTTACATTCTTCGCATTTGTTAGTGGTGTAGTTATTGACTTAAGTTTTAAGTCCCCTTCTTTATCTCCAGATCTGCTGTTCTAACTTGATATTGATATAGATAGACTGTGCCACATGATCTAAGAAATGTAAAGACTCCTTACCCTAAAATACGCTGTAGTGAGATTACCTTTGGGTTTGCAGTTTCATTAAAAGACCTTAGTTCTTGGAAGAAAGGCCAAAGTAACCTGTTGTAATGTGTTTTGAAGGGGACAAACGTATCAGTGATTAGCTATTAGCTGTTAACATCTGAGTATGAATTAATTTATTAGATTTTCTACTGACATAATTCTGGGACTGGCCACTAAGAGGTTGAAAACAGGAAGAGAAAATGATTAGAAAATGAAACATAGCCACGGGAGAAAACAGTTTTCTAATTTGGGTGCTTGAATAGGCAGGAACCATTTTTCTCTTTTTTTTTTTGGAAATTGCCTAGGGCCTGAGCATCATGAAAATGTATTGGGATTGCTTTGTGGAGATAGTCATATCCTTGTTAGGTATCACTTGACATTTGTATAAAACCTGGCCTGACAGAACATAGGTTTTAAAAAGTATTATACATGGTCATTGCCAAGAAAAGCATATTTTATGGAGAGACAAAGTCAAGGTTTTCAGGTTTGTTTCTTAACTTCTTTTATGCCAGAAAGAACTTGTTCATGGTTAGCCTTTCTCATTCTTGCCATAGTGTTTTTATCATATGACATATAGAAGAGATGGATTTTTTAGATTGTGATAGATGTTCAAAAGATATGAGGATGGTATCTTTATAATAGGCTTCTTGAATTTCCTACTCTAGTTTGCCGACCGTTACAACATTTAGAGCCATGAAGTAATAAGCCATTGGAAATACTGACTATCTTTAGAGATTAAATATTTTTCTGATTTTTAAGAAGTCTATTTAGAATATTAGCAGTACTAGCCATAAATGTCATTTTTTCTAATTTTTTTATAAAACATCTTTATTACAATTTGATCTGTTAAATACAATGTGTTTCTTCTTATAGCAAGTTGGAATTGACAGAGGTGATATACCAGACTTATCACAGGTAAGTATATTGTTAATATGTCAATTCACTGTTGTGTACTGTTGGATCTGAAGAGTACAAAGATGAGTAATATATAGCCCCGGCTGTCCAACAGATCAGTGTAGTTTTTCTTGACAGATTTTAACATTTTGATATTTGCTGGAGATTGTTCTAATAATATGACCACATAAAATGATCTGCTCACCTCTTATATTGGTGGCCCTACCCACTATTATACCATTCCTTTATTTCCTTTAATCTCTCTTTCACAGCATCATCATTATCAAAAAAAGGAAAGAAGAAAAAGAAAAAAAAAACTTTGGAAACTAAACTTAGAGAATGGTATTTAAAAAACAGAATTTTCATTGTACTACTGGTAGGGATTTATACAGGATTCATTTTTCCTGTTTTAAACCATTTTGACTGTTTGACTCAGGTAGGAGTATTAAATAGGAATAAACCTCAAAACATAATATTGGATTAATAGAGCAGGCTTTGGGATGAGATGTCAAAGTTTGAATCCTAGCTGAGCCATTAGCTGGCACCTGTTATTTTGGAGATGTTACTCTCTGCTTCAGTTTCATTATTTGTAAAATGGAGATATTATAGTACCTACCTTAGGTGATAGTTCAGGGAATTAAATGAGTTAATACTTACAAAAACATTTAGAGCATTAAACACTCAACTAATTTTAGCTATACATTGTTACATTGTCTTTATTATCATCATCATCTTCAAAAATATTTCTAGGAAATAAACTTCATACTCGCAGTTTTTTCTGGCTTATTCTCAGTGTTTTGTCAACTGAGTATTAGGAACAAAAGTATTTGGCATAACTATCCTTATAACACTTGTATCAACTCTCACCTTAAGAGTTGGCATCTCTTTTACCTTGTTTTGAGTTGTTCTGGGACATCTTTTAAATACTTTCTTGCTAATGGTTCTTGTTTCTCTGTACTTACTTGTTCTGATTCATCCCTCTCTCACAAAGTTAAAAGTATGCAATAAATCTAGTTATGGGTTATATGTATATAAAGTATTCTTACATATGTCCCCACTTGAGATAAATTGGTTTCATTAAGATCGAGCAAATTATTCTAGGCTGAAATATAGAAGAGTCATTGCTTGAATAATGTGTAATATAAAATGATTTGTTAACTTTAGATTCCCCTATTTCCCAAGCCATTTGTCATGCCAACATGCTCTGTATTTTGTTTAAAAATCATCATCCTCAGGCCAAATGTAGAAGTTACAGGCTGTCTTCATGCGTCTGTACTTTAATATTCATGGCATTGTAATTGGGTAATGTTGGTCAACCTCCATTCCCTTTCCTTTTTTATTGGTGATCTCTGAGCAAAGGGAACTTTACAGGCATTCTTTTGGTGATTCAGAAAATGTTCAAAAGTGAACTAAAAACTATTTACACTTTAGGGAAGATGGTGTAATGTAGAAGAATGGAAACTTGAAATTACGTATTTTTTGTTGCTGTTGCTGTATATTGTTTTTTTAAAATGCAAAGCATCACATTTTCTTCATTCTTTGTAATGTGGGTTTGATTTTTGAAGAACAGCCAGATATATTTAGAAGGGATTTTAGAAACTGCCACCTTTTCAGGGGCTAGTCCTTCAGAAAAAGGTAAACTACAGTTTAAATGACCACAGTTTCTGTCTAGGATTTGGTAGCATGAGTAGTTAAATATCTAGGCTTTAATGTCAGACATACCTTAGACCCTATCTTGGCTCCTGCTGTGTTAGATGTGTTATTTTGAACAAATTATTTAATTTTCACTGTCACAGGTTACCTGTAAAATGGATATATTAGCAGTGTCTAATATATCCTCATGTATTATGTTACTAATATATGTTACTACCTCATAGACTCAGCAGTAACATACAAAGTAGCTAGCACAGTGCCTGTTGTGTTAGAAGAACTTTTTAAATGTTAAATGCTGTTATCAACATCCTCATCATCTCCTCTGAAAGCTCTTGAGACAGTGCTTTTTGCCTGCTGGCTAGCAAACATTTTGCTGGAGCTGTGGGATGTGTTCATGTGTTCTTAGCTCAACATAGAAGTCAATCTTACAATCTCGTATTTGGTTTTAAATGATTTTCTCCTATATATCCCTTGTGCTAAGGTCTTGGTTTATATAGAGAAGATACTGAGTGAAAGAAACTGTTTAAGTCATAATTGATAGAGAAATTAGCTAAATATTGCATCTTCTGTTTTTAGATCCTGTAATCTAGAAACTGTATCTCAAATCCTAAAGAATATTTGGGGTAAATAAATGCCACTAACACATTTGCTTCACTTAAAGATAGTGAACAATTGTTGTTCTGCTCACTGAAGAGGTTTCCTTTTGAAAGAAGTTTACTCTTTATATTGAGATTTGACCTATAGCCTGAGAGTTTAAAACTAGTCTTCCATAGAAAAAAAAATGATAAATATTCATTTCCATGTGGTTTGATAAGTGCAAACATTTTTGTAACCAACACACCATTCAAAACATAGATTACTCCTATCACCCCAATCCTCATGTCCCCTTGTAGTCACCCCTTAAACCCCGCTCCATACAAGTTCACCATTTTGACTTCTAATAGCATAATTTTATTGGTTCTTGAACTTAATATAAATGAAATCATACAACATTTACCTTTGTATCTGGCATCCTTTGCTCATCATGATGTTTTGAGATCTGTCCATGTTGTTAAATACCATTAATTCATTCTTTATTGCTGAATTGTATTCCATTATGTGAATTTACCACAATTTTGTCTATTCATTTTCCAAATGATGGACTTTTGGATTGTTTGCAGTTTTTGCCTATTATAATAAAGCTGCTTAAAACATTCTTAAGTCTTTTCTTGTGGAGATAAATTATCTTCTCTCTGGAGTAAATAGGAGTGGAATTGGATCATTAAGGTAGGTGTGTATTTAATTTTATTGTTTAGAAAAACTGATCCTTTTTCAAGGTGATGATATATTCCCACCAACAGTGTATGAGAGTTCCAGTTGTTCCATGTCCTCACCCACATTTGATGTTGCTCATTTATTTTCACTTTAGCCATTCTAGTGGGTGAAAAGGTATATCTCATTGTGATTTTCATTTGCATTTCTTTGATGCTAGTGTTCAGTATCATTTATCAATAACTATTTCAGAGTAATGTTTAGAAACTTTGTTACTCAGCGAGTGCTTACTAAGTACCTGCTGCATGCTCAGTAGTACGTGTCTAGCTTTTAGGAGTGTGTTTTTACTTAAAATCCTAATAAATTAAATATAAAAACATTTAAGTACTTGTAGGATCCTATTAATGTTTCATGCTTACATGGTCTTTAGCTTCAATATTTTTTATAATGTTAATACCTCCAACTAGGTCATATTTATGTAACAAAAATAAGATTATCATTCTCATTGAGTAGCTAAAACTCCACTGTTAATTAGTGCATGAGGAATATACCTATTTATTTTTGTTGCTCTCGTATGTTAGATGATACTTCATTTATTTTAATCAGAGGCCTGATTATCATGAAATTCTTAATATTTGTACAATTTCAGGCCCCCAGCAGTCTTCTTGATGCTTTGGAACAACATTTAGCTTCTTTGGAAGGAAAGAAAATCAAAGATTCTACAGCTGCAAGCAGGTACGTTATTTGTTGTAAGACAAAGAGAAAGAGTGATATTTCTGAGGGAGTAGATGAATCCAGCTCAAGTTTCAAGCCATTTAATTTTTCTTTATCTTGATTTAATTATCTATAAAATGAGTTTGATCATTGTATTGGTTCCCTCTCTTGGGACTTGGAAGAAGCAATGTATCTCACTCCATTGTGAACCCTTTCCAAAGTCTAACCCTTACTTTAAAAGCAGTGGACATGTAAGTCAGCATTCTTTTAATTGCTGTAATCTTCTAGGTAACTAAGTAGACTATTTCATCTGAAGTACTGGTTTTGAGTCCATAAGTTAAGCTCATGATTACAATACCTATCCATGACAGGGTTGCCAGACCGTTTTATGACATGGATGTAATGTGAAGTGCTTAACAAAAAGCTAGATTACCTCTGTCCACTTATCCTAGGGCAACAACACTTTCCAATGCAGTCTCTTCCCTGGCAAGCACTGGCCTATCTCTGACCAAAGTGGATGAAAGGGAAAAGCAGGCAGCATTAGAGGAAGAACAGGCACGTTTAAAAGCTTTAAAGGTAAGTGTGGTGGGCATTCTCTTTATTTGGAAAAACAGGTACAAGTGTTTGTGAAGTAAATGGGGCCTCTACACAGGTTTACAGTATTTAATGGGCTGAAACTCAGTCTTGTTTTCATCTTGACATAGAATGACTTGGCTAAAGCAGTGAATATCTTTCTGCTCTCAGAACAAAATTAGAAAATACTCTTCTTCAGAGACTGTACAAACAAATCTGGTTTCTGGAATCCTTATGGTAGTTAACCTTTCTCAACAGGAACAGCGCCTAAAAGAACTTGCAAAGAAACCTCATACCTCTTTAACAACTGCAGCCTCTCCTGTGTCCACCTCAGCAGGGGGGATAATGACTGCACCAGCCATTGACATATTTTCTACCCCTAGTTCTTCTAACAGGTAGGGGAAGAAGTTAATCATTGATTCATACAAAAGAGGTGACGATAAATAGTGGTATTGGTATAACACCTAAATACAAAATGATGAGACTTTATATTTTGTGTATTTAGGAAATGGAAGATGGTTGAATTACTAATTGGAGTATAGTAGTAATCTCTGGGCAAATTTTTCGTTGTATAAAAATTATGATTAAACACAATTATGAAGCATCTAATGTTTAAGACCATTGATAGCTCTTATATATTATAATATGTATTTCAAACTATCATTTCATTGACTGTTAAATGTCTTTCATATCTATTTCCTGGTGTTAAATTCTGTAGTGTGAAACACAGTAACAGAATTTAGTTGCCAGATTTCTGGGTACTGAAGCCTGTCAGACCAACTTTAATAAATCTTGTTGTTTAATTTAAGCTACTTAATATGGAAATACATTTCCAGGCAAATTAGAATAATTGACTTTTTCTAAATCTATTCTGTCTTTTAACCTGAGAGTAGTTTAAGGTAGTTTAGAAGTCAGATTCTGGTTTAGATCCTGGCTCTGTTATTTCTCAATCTTTTTTGAAAAACCTTTTCCAAATGAGATGGTATAGGTCAGTGATTCTCCATCTTAAGCAAGCACCAAAATCCCCTGGAGAGTTCATTAAACCACAGATGTCTGAGTCTCAACCGCAGAGGTCTGATTCATTAGGTAGGGGGATAGGACCCAAGAATTTTCATTTTGTAGTTGTTGCTATTTATTTTATTAATTCATCCTTGAAAGGTGTTCCTCTTGCCTACTGACTCCTATAACAAGCTCACTTTAAATTTTGATAACTGAACAGCTATTTGCTTCATGCATTCTCAATTGCTACCTGCTCCCTAAAATCTTAGTAGGTTTTGAATTTAGTTCTGTATTTTTCTTTCATCTTATTTATTTACTTACGTATGCTGCCTGCCTTAATCCCCAATAAAATAATATTGACCTGGTTAAGAGGCAAGTTCTCAATTTGGAGACCTTGAAAAGAAGTCTGTCTTAGGAGAGATAAATGGAAAGAATTTTGAGTGTTTGAGGGTGAAACAAATTATTGGATAAAGAACTAATTTCACTAGATTTTTATCTCATACTAAAAGTTTTCACCTTTTCAATAGTAATTAAGGACAAATCTTACAGCCCATTTACAGCATGCTTAATGTATATTCTTTATTTCTCCCCAAAGCATTAAATATATTTATATGTATATCTACTATCTACAGAACTACTTTACATCTCAAAGACATGTCTTCAAAACTTCTGTTTTTTACAAAAATACAGTTAGAAGAAATAAGTTCTAGTGTTTGATTGCACAGTAGGATGACTATAATTAACAGTAATTTGTTGTATATTTCAAAATAGCTGGAAGAGAAGATTTAAAATGTTTCCAGCACAAAGAAATGATAAATGTTTGAGATGATCAATGTCTTAATTACCTTGATTTGATTATTTATTACATATGGTATGCATAATATCAAAATATCACATGTGCCTCATAAATTTATACAGGTATTGCATATCAATTTTAAAAATAAGAAAAAACTTCTGTTTTTGGGAATGTATAAGTTAAAAAGTAGGACCCAGGTACCTATAGTACCAGCTACTCAGGAGGCTGAGCCAGGAGGATCACTTGAGCCCAGAAGTTCTGGTCCAGCCTGTGCAAGATAGCAAGACTCTGTTTCAAAAAAAAAAAAATATATTGTGGTACACATAATGCCTCCATTCATGGAAACTCTAGGATCTTTTTTTGAGTTGTTATTCCTTAAAATGATATAAAATGCTTGTGGTCAGAAATACATTATGTAAATAGTGTCTCCTGGAGTGTGCTGGGGTGGCTCTGTTTTAAGCTTATATATGCATGTAAAATTTTTTCCCTGTATCTCTGATGTGTTTGGATATTGAGGCAGTGCGGTGAGGCTAACTTTGTAGAGGTATTGGTATTTCAAATGTGATTTAAGTTGACAATGAAAAATAGGAAAAAATTTTCCTTAAAAAAATTAAAATTGCCATGATACATCTTATAGATTGGGTTCATTTCAATAAGGAAATCAGTATTTTCCCAGGGAAGCCATTGGTCCTTTCCAGAAGAGCTACTGTTATTTGAGTCCCATATAAACCTAAGATACAGTGTTTGATGATTTTTCCAAGCCTCCTTGGAAATATGCTGTTATATGAGGGACATGCAACTGTTATCTTGCTGCAACTGTTTCAAACTTTTGAGGTTTCCATTATTGGGCTTTTTTTCACTTGTCTTTTGAATGTTTTTATTTTCAGTGTGTCTGGGGGAGTGGTAACTAATGTAGCAAAGTTTAGTAAATAAAACATCTTTCTAAAATATCTTCCTAGCACATCAAAGCTGCCAAATGATCTGCTTGATTTGCAGCAGCCAACTTTTCACCCATCTGTACATCCTCTGTCAACTGCTTCTCAGGTAGCAAGTACATGGGGAGGTAAGTATTAATGAATTCTATTTTAATGTTATATAGGCATCTCTCCTACCATTCTGTGGTATTTTATTTGTATAGTTTTTGGTTACACTTGAAACGGGATAACTTGAAAAATATTAAAATGGCAGTGAGGTAATTTTATCCGTTGAAGACATTTTCACTTATTATAAATGTAATTTTGGAATTTATGTTCAATTAAATTATGAAATCAAGTTTAATGAAGATGAAATTAAATGTAAGGGAAAAGACCAAATGTATAAATATGAAATCATTCTTTTAATGTTGAATTTCTATTCCATAATCAGAAGATGCTTCGTAGCTATTTTGCCTTTGGTATACAAAAATAAATTTTTACTTTTGGGGAAAAAATTCATCTTTGTATAAATATATGGTAAGGTGCTAGTAAAACTGAGATGGTGTTAACAGGTAATGAACTATATTGTGACCAGGATTCTCATGACAGACTTTGTGCTGCTTGTATTTTAATGTTGACTTAATTCAGACCTATGAGATTTTGGTATTCAAAGAATTTTCCCCTAGTACCAACAGCAACGTTTGCCGCCCCTGACCAGTTCTTTGATCTTTTGGTAACAACAGTGTGATCTTGACCATGGCCTGGTATCTTTGAAAGAGGAGAGAGCTTAGTCCATGTCCATTTTTAAATAGCTTTGCTTAGACATCTAATATGTTTTCAAATCATCTCCTTTGGTTGGTTTTGGTGCTTTTGTTTGTATGTATGTAAGTACTATTTTATAAACAGACACTCAAAAAAATTGCTAGGAAGGGAAAGGAAATATTCTAAGAAGGATACTGTCTAAATAGAGAATGGCAGGATACCATAAAATTTATTATTGGCTCACATGTGAAATCTGAATTAATAGGCTTACATTTCATAGCAAATATAAATTAATTATTCTAGTGAGCTTTTTAATTTTGATGATTTCAATTTTAAGAACATTTTTTGTTTTATTTATTATTTTAAGGTGCTACTTTTATGCTAGACTGTAAGTTCTGTGAAGGCAGGAATTTTTAAATATTTTGTTCATTGCTCTATTCCCAGTGCCTAGAACATTTCTTGATATATAATAGGTAGTTTGTAGATGTTTGCAGAATAAGTCGACATTTTCTCTTCTTCTGGCCAGGTTACAAGGTACAGCTATCTCAAGGTACAGCTAAATCATAAGATCTAGAGTCATTTCTAAACGCGATAAGATAGTTTAAAATCAATAAGTATTTTAGAATTATTTCATGATGAACAGTAGGCAGCAAATTAAGGTTAAGAAAGGACTTTTTAAATATTCTAATAAGTCCTGATTTTAGGGTTTTTAATCTGCCAAGCTTATGTGCTTATTTTCTACCTCATTGTAAATTGCTTTAAGGATGTTATCTAAGGTTAGTAGAATTAATATGACCATTTAAGAAGTTGTGATTTGTTTCTTTTTTTAAAAAAAATGTAGTTGTCTTTCTAAAAATATGGCTGAGGAGTTGTTTTTCTAAATAGACTAAAAATTTTATAGACAGCTTAATGAAATTAACATATTTAACATTTCAAAGAAACCAAACTGTGAAATTCTTAATTGTTTTTCTGGACACCATGTACATTTCATTCTAACAGTGACAAATTAAGGTTTCTACCTGAACTTGTTGAACTCATATATGAAAGCAAAAAGATTTACTGTGGGAGACTAATTTTAAGTAATTTCAGTCTCTAAGAATTGTTCTCTATCCTGTTAGAAGAAATTATTCTTTCCAAGTCTATATGTAAATATGATATGTTGGAATACATTTAATTATGTTTTATTTTTCCATTGTAGGTTATTTTGCTTTGTGTGCTATTTCCACAAAAATTTCCCCCATATTTTAACATTCAACTTGCTGTATACAAGTAGTGAGATTAAAAGTACAAATCAAGTATAGTGGGAACAGGGGCAATAGAAATTGCACTATTATTTTTTCAAAAGCTTATTGTTACATATGAGGAAAGGAATGTGATCTTTACTGTGAGCCCCTCAATTTAAGCAGAATTAAATCATGTCTTGACTTTTATATAAAGATATTTGTCTTCTGAGTTGGTGATAGTTTCAGGATTTTGACTTCTGCATGATTGGATAACTGAAGAGTATTTCAACCCAAAAACTTTCAGTTCTTCCTAATTCATTCAGAACTCATATCCATGATGTTCAGATTGAGAAGTTTTTTTTTAAATTTTAACCTAAGATAAATAAATCTTAGATGTGAGAAGACTTGATCATAACAGCAAAAGCCTGAGATATTTTGAAGTTAACCTTTTACCTGCACATTTTAAATATGTAAAATTTTATGTCATGTTGCTTTTATAGCATGTGATAAAGCAAAGGTATGATTTTTTATAATCCCCAAATTTTGCTCTATGCTTCTCTTGCTTTCCTTAGTTAAAAATGGATGCTATTAACAGACCTAGTATTTAATTTTTTTCTTATAAACATCACAGAGGTGATGTGTATTTCTAGTCACAGACAGGTTAGTAATAAGGTTTAATTAAGGAGGAAAAAAGTTTGTGTGTTTATAGGAAAGACATTCAAGATTCCACCTAAAAATGAAATTTAGAGAGGATACAAGCTCTCCTGTTTGCCTCATTGCATTATTAAGGAGGCTTTGGTTTTTCAAGAAATGATCTGGAGTCTAAAGAAGCACTTGGTATTGAATACTGATATCTGAGAAGACTTAGGTTTTCATCACCTGAAAACTCCGAGTTATGGTAGATCTGAAAATATACAATATTATCAGCTCAATGCACTGTTCAGTATTTGAAGCAAGATTTCAAAATTTAAGTGTAAAAGAATCATTCATTCTGAAGTTTACTTTATTCTTAGCTGGCATAAAACATACAACACTTTATAAAAAAATTCACCTTTCTGTGTGTAAATGTGATATTAATTGTTTAGGACCTCAAGACTATAATATGACTGTGGTGCTATTTTAGTCCTTGTTTTAACTTTTTTGGATTTTTTTCTCCGTGATTCTAGTGTAACATAAAATTGCACTTTCAAATGAGTAGTCATAAAAATAATGGGCAAAACTATTTTAAAATTTTTAAGATCTTTACAGTAGAGTTTCCAGTCTAGTAGATAAAGTTTAAATTGGATTAGCTGAAACATTATCATATCTTAATGAATTTGTTTTTATTATTACAGTATAATTTCCATTAATAGATTAACATCATCTGGATTACCTAGTGTTTTGTCAGGTAGACTAGAAGCTGTTTTTCCTTATTGTCTGATTCATCTAAATATAAATACACTTGTACATGTTTATACATATTCTTCTCTAGGATGTTTCACGTAAAAGAAAATAATTGAAATTAGGTGCTTGAATAAAACAGTATCAATTGATAAAACAGCAGATAACTAGTAATCTTTCCTGAATATGTCTCATCATAAACCAATGGATCTGTCATACAAACGTGTGTCCTTTTATAAAAATGATTTTTTTCATGGCTTTTTTTGCATGAAAGACTAGAGAGATGCTTTGTGTTACTTATGTGACAAAATATAATGTCCTTTAGAAACTCCACGCTACAACCACGCATTTAAAAATAGCACTTTCAACCTAACTGGTCAACTCTAAACTTAATGCAGTTCCCGTCTTATGCAAGAAGGAATTACAGTGGCCATCAGTACATTTTTATTTTAGTACAAAAAACCAACTTCTTGAATCTGACTGTTCTCTACTGTTTATTTCTGAATTATTTTTCCAGATCTTTTTTCCGCCAGTGTTCCATTTACTGGGGAGTGGATAAGTGGAAAGATGTTAAAACATGACCATTAGTGTTTGAATAGTATAATAAGCAAATTTTGGTACATTTGTTGGACGTTATTTTTTGAATGTGAATTGATGTTCCATAGGAATGTTTAATTCCTAGAAAAGCTCTCATGTGATACACAAATTAAAGTTATTTAAAAGATATATTAGCCAGGTATGGTAGCACATGCCTGTAGTCGCAGCTACTTGGGAGGCTGAGGCAGGAGGATCGCTTGAGCCCAGGAGTTTGAGGTTGCAGTGAGCTATATGATGATGCAACTGCACTCTAGCTGGGCTAACAGAGCAAGTCCCTGTCTCAAGAAAAAAAAAAATTATGTGTAAACCCATGATCTTAGTATTTTCTTGATGTATTCCTTTTTCAAACATTTGTATTTGGGTATGTGAAACACTTGCCTTGAATTTACTGATTTTAGGGAAGTGTGCCTGTAATAAATGAGCTAGTCCTGAGGCCATTGTTGCCTTCTTACTGGTCAATCATACAGTCTTAAGAGTAAAGTACAATTTCTAATACTGTGAAGGTACTACTACAGTATATTTCAGTGACAGCCCAGAACTAGATTAGTATAGACAAGAGTAGGCTGCTGATTAGAAGTATAGGAGTTTCTTCTGATTTTTACTTGTTTTATAATGAAAAAATTATGGTGCTGTATTTTTGCTGCTTTTTATTTCGCTCTCTGTTCAGTTAACTCTAAATCTTAAGAAGGTAGGAAAGATAGCTTTCTGTCATTAAAATGATGATTATCTTGAATGAGGTATAGGTACAGAAAGTATCTGATTCTAGAATATTAAATATAGGCTTTGATAATAGTATATATTTGGTATCATTCTAATGGGGAACAACACTTATTCTTTTAGCAAATCATTTAAAGACTTTGAAGCTCTTAGCTAGACCTTCAGTGCTGTTCCCAGTCTATTAAATGGGCAGTCTTCCATCTCTGTTCTTAATTGTCTAAAATTTCTTTTCCTATCCTTAGATCTTTATTTTTTATTTCCTACCTTTGAACCTATACAGGAGTTATCTATACATGCTAGAAACAGTTTCTTGCCCCTAATTTGCCGTTGCTCCTGGTCATTTTTTGAAAGTTTGATTATATCACACACATACCAGTTATTTATGTCAATTATTTGAGTAAACAGAGCTGTACCAACAAAGCCAATATACTCCCACCTGAGGCAGGGAAGTTGGGTACAGGGTGGGTGGGTCTTTTATAAAAGCATCTTGGTCATTATTCTCTCTCTTTAAACTACCTGACTGTTGGCTTCTTGGTGTTTTTTTCCTGAAGATTCATTTTAAAATATGTTAAATGCAGTTCTTTCATCTTGGTGATATTTTTGCATTTAAGATAAACAGTAATATAGCTACAATTTTTCACTTTGCATCTTCTGACTAATTACAATACTAATGTATTTACTTCCTTTCTTCATTTTGCTGTAATACATTTGGACTGCACAGATCCTTTCTCTGCTACTATAGATGCTGTTGATGATGCCATTCCAAGCTTAAATCCTTTCCTCACAAAAAGTAGTGGTGATGTTCACCTTCCCATTTCTTCAGATGTATCCACTTTTACTACTAGGACACCTACTCATGAAATGTTTGTTGGTAAAGTACCATTTAACCTTTTTTTTCCAATTAATGTTTATACTGCCTAAGTATTTTTTACGTATCCATTAATTACTTTTAAAGCACTGCAATAATTACGTTAGATTTTAATAACAAATTCTAAAATAAACTAAACAGCAATAATGTAGTGAGGTTTCTTTGACACTAGCATCCCTAATTTTATTTAACACAAGCTTTTAGGAAAGAAAATTTCCTTTGATGTTGAACTATTTTTTTTTCTTAGTGTTTTGTTCTCTGTCAAGTTATAGTGCAATACTCTAGCTGTCTAACATCACGTGCAGCATCCTGTTTTAGTTTGAAGAGTTGGTTGAAAAGTAACATCTCTTAAACTTACATGTTCATATGTGCTTAAATTTTTTCCTTTGTACTGGGAGAGAGGGTGGTTATCACTTTTAGCAGTGATCTTTAATCTTTTTTTTCTTTTTTAAACCTTGCACATTGTAATTTTGTATTGTCTAAAATCCATACATACACGTCATCCCATTCTTAAGGGTTTCACTTTATTGTTAACTTGGAGATAGATGAAAAGTAGGAACAGTATGTTCCATTTTAACTAGTAAAATGAGAAGGCACCTTGACTTTTGAATATCCTGTAGTTGCAGTATAAAAACCTATAAAAACGCAAAATTTCACACCAAGCTTATACAGGGAATAATAAGTTCTTAAGTATATACTAAAACTGAAATAAATGTTTTTGAATCCTGCCAAAAAAGATGCTAACTGCCTCTCAAAAGATGGTAAAACTGCTTTTATTCACTGCTTAAAGTGATGTGAATTTAAATATTTGATTAAAGCAGCATGCAGACAGTCATATATGTACCCTAAATAGATCATGTGAACACATTGTAAATATTCTGTTAGAAAGGAAAGGAGGGAGGGAAATATCTAGAAAACAAGTTAATAGTGGAAGGAGATTGGAGAAAGTTCCAAGTCAGGTGTCCTGGTTATATATAACTAGTTTACTAGCTTAAACCATATATATATGCTCAAAGTGTAATAATTGATAGCAGTAATTCCTTCGTGTCATTTTAATGCAAGATCACCGACTCCTGCTCTATAGGATTAAGAACAATGCAGGAAATTCATAGAATAGCCACATGTCTAGATACCCTCCAACTGTGCCAGAAGGAAGACGTTTATTTGACATGATGATCAGTGTAATAGGTAGCTTGTCCTCACTGAGGCTTCAGGAACACTGAATAGTAAGTGGAGAGTGGATTGTGGTCCTAACTATGCCACATGTGGAAGTGTCTGTGAAAGGGTCTAGGCCTGCTTCCTCATCTGTAAAACCACACATTATAGGACAGGTTAGTATTTGGCTAAAAACCTAATAGCATGGTATTTCTTTTTCTAATGAGATACAGTAATGTGTTGGTTTTTAAAAAAATTTTGTTGTAAACATAGTATTTTTTTTTTAAATAGAATTTTTTAAAAAGAATGCCAAATGCTCAGACTCCCCGGTTTTTGTTTTGTTTTATTTTGTTTTTCTCAATTACCCAACTGTTCCTCCTCTTCTCTTTCTCTTTTCTACTTTCTCTTCTTCCTCTCAACCCTCCCTGCCTCCCTCCCTGCCTGCCTCCTTCCTTCCCCCCACCACCGCCCTCCTTCGTGCCTTATGCCTCGTGCCTTGTATGCCTCGTCAGAATTTTTGTGGCACTCAGATTTATCCTAATACTACCCTTATGTGCCACGTTTCTTCTGCTGTAGCTGGCTCATTTGGATGTAGGTAACAGTATCTTTAAAATTTATCTGTTTATGCAGGAGGGATCTCTTTTTTTGTTCTTAAAATGAGTTTTTTTATAAACTTGGAAAGAAAAATATGTATTTGTTTGCTTTTGAAGAACACACCAGTTTTTGCCTAATTTTGTTTACCTCTAATTAAACATGGTTACCTTCTTACTTTACTCCACACTCGGGATTTTAAATTTTTAGAAAAGTATATACATTTTAATATTACAAGCTTATGGAATTTGAAGTTCTTTGTGTATTCGTCTGTCTTTCCAAATATATTTTAGGCTAGTATGATAGCAATAAAACCTCAAAGTCTACACAATTTTTTTTGTATGTGTGCATAGTAGTTATTCCTTTAAATTGATATTAGGAAGTTTGTGCAACACAACTAGAGTTGAGGTTCTTGACTGGCAGTAAGACTTGGGCATGCCTAAGTATACTTAAAAACAGTATTTATGAGAGTATTTTATAGAACATACTTGGATCTCTAGTGAACTTGGGTTTGAATTCTAATTTTTCATTAACCATGTGACTTTAAGCAAGTATTTAACCCTTCTAAGCCTGTGAAAATTGATAATAGTGCCTTGTAGGCCAGGCATGGTGACTCATGCCTGTAATCCTAGCACCCTGGGAGTCCAAGGCAGGAGGATTGCTTGAGGTCAGGAATTCAAGACCAGCCTGAGTGAGAGCGAGACCCCCAAAAATAGAAAAATGAGCTAGGTGTGATGACCTGCGCCTGCAGCTCCAGCTACTTGGGAGTCTGAGGTAGGAGCATCACTTGAGCCCAGGGGTTTGAGGTTACAGTGAGCTATCATGACACCACGGCACTCTAGCCGGCGTGATGAAGCGAGCCTCTGTCTCAAAAAAAAATGTCTTTTCAGGGTTGTCATGAGGTTTACATATATGATTATATAACACCTAGCACTATGCCTGTCACATAAAATTACCATTTAAACTACTATTAAAACCCATCTTGTATATGTGGACCACTTGATAGTTAGAATGGACTTTTTATCCTAAATTATTATTCAATTATCACATAGAGTTTTGAACATTGATTATTTTGGCATTGCTTTTGGATTTTAAAATTTCCAAGGGTTATTCACTTTTTTGGCCTAGCATTAGCAATGAAAAGCTCAAGAAGTTCACAAAACTTGAATCTTTTTAAATTAATCATAATTATTATAGCTGTAATACAAATTTATTTTTCTACATACTAGTTTATATAAGGCAAAATACTTAGGATTAAAATGAAAACTCCTAGTAGATTCTAGAGTCAAACAAATTGGGATTCAAGTCTTGGTTCTGCTACTTATTAAACAAATTTAGTTTCCTCCTCTGTAAAATGGGGATTATAATAACTACCTCATAGGGTTTTTGGGACGTTTAAATAATATCCTGTTGATAAAGCCCCTGCATAGTATTTATTAGAGTTTAATAAATGATAGCAGTTACTTTTACAAAACAGTAGGAAGCCTAATTTACCGTGGTTTACCGTGGAACTACCATTAACAGCCCAGCTAATTTTTCTGAAAGGTGTTTAGAATGCCTTTCTGTCCCCAAAGCTTGTCAGTCTTGTACCTTTCAGTTAGTTAATTATTGTCCCTTGAGATTTACCCTTCAGGGCAGTGGTTTCTAAATGTTAATCTGTGGGCTGGTGCTGGTCAGTGACAAAGTGTTCTCTGGGCCTTGGTGAGATGAAAGAGTAGGTAGGACAATGTCATGATCATATCATAAAGTTAACCCTAACTCTGAGAGCCTGTTCATTTTTTTGTTTCCAAACTTTCTCCTTTGAAATGATACTAGTTTGTTTTTTGTTTTAAGTAACTTTTAAAAATTAAATGTTGACAGTCCTGTTTCCCAAAAAGTAACTCCAGACAAAAGGCCATTAAGTTGTTGATGTTCATTGAAATGATAATGCAAAACTGTTACCTTCATGGTCTGTGTGTTATAAGCGCTCATTAATTACTTAAAAGATTGCTACTTTGGAAATATGCTGATTCCTTCCTTGGTAGCTACTCAGCTGTTGCAATTTATTAAAAATTTCCTTTTTACTTTATTTCTCTGTCTATGTAGAGGCTTTTAAAACTTGAGATACGAGCTCTGGATTACTTTGTATTCTTTTAACCTTTTGTACTTTTGGGTAATAATAATGTAATATCACAGATTGGTGTCCCTAGCTACCTCAAGAGATGGCTCCTCTCTTTATAGAAAGAAATGAAGTCGTTTCTATATTACTACGAAGAATAGGCTTATCTCTGGGATATCAGCCATATTCTGGAAGACTGGGACAAAAATAGCAGGAGAAAATAGAAATTTGATATATTGGCCTAGTTTTACATTGTTTCTTTGTATGATCTAAAAGTTAATGATATCATAGCCAAGGCTGTTACCAAAATGATTTAAAGAACAAAATATATATACTGCTTACACTATAATGATAGCATGAGCACATAATTAAGCATTTTGAGTAGATACATTGGCTTTTTACATAAAGAGTTACAAGAAGAACCAGTAAGCCCATGGTCTAATTCTTGAACAGCTTGTATACTTTAAAATGTTACTAAATTGGTAAGTCTAGAATTCTAGGAATCTTTTGATGAACAGCCAGGAGATTTATATACTAGATTATTTTGTATTTTGATAGTGTTTGTATTCTCATTGCATGACCAGTATCTTTGATTAAGAGTAGTTTAAGGGTTAAGTAATTATGGAATAAGATCAAACTGGTACGTTCTCAGAAAATTTGTGCCCTACAGAATATTCATTATTATAGGATATAAAATACTACTTTTAAAGTAGTCTCTTTGATGTATACCAGCTTATATGGTTCATGTGAGCCTGGTATGTTTGCTTTATGCTAGTAGCATCAGTGTAACACAGGCAAGAAAGAATAAGGTTTCCTGTGGGAAAGGTTTGGTGTTTCAGGCTAGAGTTAGGTTAGTTAGCATGTTTGATAGTATACTTGTCAGCCCCACTGTTAGAAGTAGTACGCTTAAGTTAGAGGGTGGTTGAGAGTTGAAAATGGTACGTCTTTTTTTGATATTCTGAAAGCACTTGTACAGGTGGATGTAAGGATTGGTGGGTTACAACTTTCAGAATCCTGTCACTTCTCAGGTGAACCTAAATCATTTAGCTTTTGATTAATTGTTGAAGGAAAGAAGGGAAAAAAGAAGGAAGGAGAGAGAAATATGGAAGATGGGTAGGTAGCAGGAGAGACTTTTATCTTGGGCATACTAGTAAGGTTCATATTTTTTTTAAGCACCATGGAATTCTTATTTTATTCTCAAATGATCCCTTACATTGCATATATATTTTGCTTCATGAAAAATCTGGTAATTTTATTTTTGTTTAGTTTTTAGAAGATTATCAGCATACAAAATTAAAAGATAAGCAAAGATTTTATTTCTGTAATGAAGCAAACTTGCAGTTCAACATCAGTTGCTCATTCGCTAGTTTTTTCGGTGAGAATATTTTGTTATGAAAAATGTAATCACCACAAGAAATATGGTGTAGAAAAACATTTTGTTTGAGGAATTGGCTGTTTTTGTTTTGGGAATTTATTGCTTTCTCCATTATATTGTCATCATTTTTGAAAAGCTTTAAGTGTAGAGTTTTTAAAGAATTGAGCTTTTTTTCCATTTTGGTTTTTCTCAGGATTCACTCCTTCTCCAGTTGCACAGCCACATCCTTCAGCTGGCCTTAATGTCGACTTTGAATCTGTGTTTGGAAATAAATCTACAAACGTTATTGTAGATTCTGGGGGTAAGAAAAATTTTTATTAAAAGTACTAAAATGTTCTATTAATAATTTAGATTCTGTGTAAGGAAAGATAATGCTGCTTCTAGTATGTGTAAGTAGATTAAGTTGGGGTAGCCAAAGAAATCATCCCCCTTCTCCCCAACCGCTAGGTGAGAACTCTAAAGGAACTATTAGTCAGTATCCTTTTCCTGGTGGCAGTGTAGACTCTGGGAAGCTTTTGTTTGTCCCAAAGCAAAATAAAAGGGAGAAAATGAGACTTAGCTCAATAGAATGCTAAGCTGCTAGTAACTGTGTATAGTCTTGTGCCTTAAAAAGGCATATAATTTTTACCTTTATGAAAATGAATAATGTTATTATTTTAATGTATGAAATTGGCTGTTTTTGAAAACTAGAATAATATATAACCTGTGGTATATTGATTTGTTTAGATAGTCTATGTATAAACAACTAGAATATATTAAATATCAAACCTGTGGATAGAGGGGCTTTTCATTGTTTCAAGAATGATCATTATTAAAATTCATTTGTCTTAAAAGACCTTTATAAATCTGTAGGGCCAGGTTTTCACCTTGAATTTTTGTTAATACCTTATTAATTTGAAGTTCCTATAAAACTTCGATACTCATTAATTCTATTCTCACCATGGGATGGCCTTTGATTTGGTTAAAAATTAAATTTTAGCCATGTAAAGAGAATATATTGAGACGTTCCTAACTTTATAGCATATAATAATTAGTTATCCAAAAAGTAAGAATCAAACTTATAAAGAATATGTATGGACTAAGAATTTATTTTTTTCTTTATACTAATAAGTTTCTAATTATACTTTTTTTGATGCATTTTCAGTTTTTCCTTTTGAGTTTGTTTTACCTGGGAAAAAGGAAATAGAGACCAGTTGTTCATATTTTTAAACTACCATCGTTGGTGACTTTCATTTTCAAACTCTGTAGTATTCCTAGATCATGGTATTGAGTCCCTTAGAGCAGTGTTCCCCAACCCTTTTGGCACCAGGGACCAGTTTCATGGAAGACAAATTTTCCATGAGGGAGGGGCAGTGGGGTGGAGTATGGAGAGCACTATGGCAGGGTCCCTATCAGGCTGTGGCCCAGCGGCAGGGTCAGGGATGGTTGGGGACTGCAGCCTTAGAGGGTTAGTTTGGTTGGATTTGCTTTTACCATCTACTGTTTAGCAAAGAACCTTTAATGTTTCATTTCCATTTTCAAGAAATATCTTCATTTGCTAGATGAGTTAATGCAATTGGAGTTGTTTAGCAATTTCTTAGATATAATTTAGCGTAGCTCTCATATTCTGTACTTTGAAGAGTATAAAAGGTCTATAAAATATTACTTCTTAAAGTAAAAGAAATTTTTTTCAGAGTTGCAGAGATACATTTTCAGCCTGAATTTCTTTAGGTGTAAGGGAGTCTTCAGAAAGTTTTGCTTGGTGAGGGAGAGAATTATATTCTGTTTTTCTTCCCTTTCATAATGCTTTTCTCTTAATACCCTTTAACCTTAGTATAATTTTGTCATGATATAAGAGAAATGATTCTGTCAAAACAAGTATAGCCTTCTCAGTTAGTTCACTATGCACTGGTGAATTATTCCTTTTTCCATTTTTAAAGGCATTTACTTATGCCTATTTTTTGGAGAACTTTTCCAGTGAACAAACAAAGGAGAAAAGGCAAAGACCTCCTTTAGAAAGCTGTAGCACCATAAAGTTCCTTACAAATTCTATTTCGTCTGTTTGTAACTTTAAGGCTTTGATGAACTAGGTGGACTTCTCAAACCAACAGTGGCCTCTCAGAACCAGAGTCTTCCTGTTGCCAAACTCCCACCTAACAAGTTAGTATCTGATGACCTGGATTCGTCTTTAGCCAACCTTGTGGGCAGTAAGTAATCTTTGGATTCTTTAATCTTCTTTAAAATAAGTAGTTTTATTAAAATGAGTTTAGTTTTAAAATGCTTTCTTTTCTCCTTTCCTAGATCTTGGCATCGGAAATGGAACCACTAAGAAGTGAGTGTTTTATATTTGTATTCTTTCCCTGTGTGTTATTTAGAAGTTCATGTGGCTTTCATCTCCGATGTATGTATAGAGATGTCAAGTCTGCATCTTATATGCTCTGTATATAGTTAAAGAAACTTTATAATTAGAAACATTTACTATTCTCACTTATATTTATTTAAAGTGATGTAAATTGGAGTCAGCCAGGTGAAAAGAAGTTAACTGGAGGATCTAATTGGCAACCAAAGGTTGCACCAACAACTGCTTGGAATGCTGCAACAATGGTGAGTTGGAAAAGCTCCTCATATACTAACACATCAATAATTTAGTTAAATGTATAACGTGAAAACATTTTTAAAGTGATAGGCATAAATAGAAAGGTTGTTACTAAGTTTTAGAAGTATGAGTAATTTGTATTTCTCTTAAAGAAAGCTGGTTGACTATATTTGCCTGGTAGATTTTAGTAGCTAAACATGTATTTAAGGGTTACTTTGTGCTAGGCATCATTTAATAAATAATAATGTGATTTTATTTTGGATAATCCTTATATCAACCCTGTGTGTTAGCAACTATTATTATTCCCATCTTACAGGTGAGGAAATGGAGGCATAACATTATTAAGTAATATGGCCAGGGTTACAGAGTTTTTAAGTGACTAGGTAGATTTTTAGAGCCCAGGCAGGCTAACCTCAGAGCGTATGCTCTTAGTTACTATACAGCTGGTCTCAAATTTATTACTTACTTGTCTAAGACATAAAATCTTTAATTTTCTTCACTATTGGTGAAGAAATTTATACTTGCTTGGTTTTGTTAATATTGTCTTATAATTTATACAGTTGATTCTCATTATTTGTGGCAGTTAAGTACTTAAAGTCACCGCTAACATTGAACTAGTAAACACCAAACTATTACTAGCGGAAATATGTACATATATATACATATCTTATATACATTATAATTTTAAATCCTATTTTTTAAAAAAAGATCTCTGGAAGATAGTATTTTCTTTATTTTACAAAAGAAAAAATAAGGTTGAGAAGTGTTAAAGGACTTCCCTGAGGCTATCCCACTAAATGGTGCCAGAGTTGGAATTCTAGTCCTGTCCAACTGGTCCCAGAGACAGAGCTTTTTGCAGTATGATGGACCAACCCCTACCTTCTTCATCTTCTGATGTGGTATGAAAGCTGAAACAAGGCAGAATGTCACCTGTTCCACCTCAGCTGGAAATCAGCTGCATTGGGTGAATCAGATTTTTGCCACTCTACACATGTGCAGGAATGACCTGGAAAGCACCACAAGTATTTATTTGGGGGTTTCGAATTTTAGCAGTTGGGTCAATTTGCAAATACAGAATCCATGAGTAACGAGTAGTAACTGTATTTGCCAATCAAGTAGTTAGCATCTATTACTGAAGAGGTTCTAGTAGTGTTTTTAATTACTATAAGGTATGCATAGGCCCAGAATAGCTTTGTGGCTATTCCTTCATCCTTGGCCAGCTGATATTTCAGCAATCCAAAAAGTTTCTCTCAGTCAGAGAAAACTCTTACTTGTGAGAAAATTCAGAACCTGCATTTTTCTAACAGTGGGTCAGTAGCAGTGTTTTGATTACACAGGCTACATATTCTAGCCTTCCTATTGTTGTTAGAGACCTGTTGTCCTTGGTATAGCCACTTCCATACCATTGCCCTGATTCCCTTCAGTTAATCGTATGTTAAAATTAATGAGGCTGAGATAAAAATAGTATGTTGATAACATTTTGTGAGTTTTATTAGCTTCAGGTTTCATAAGTGGGAAATAATATTGAAATTCAGCTACTTTTTTAAGGCAGTAATTTTTCACAGATAATGGTTACTACTGTCACTAATAATAAAACATGTTTAGGTGTTTATGCGCGCACACACACACATGCACATATGCACTATCTTAAGCCTGTAAACAGTGTGCCTTGGGAGAGTTTGAGTGTGTGTAATCCCAGTTTTAAAGATAAAACTATGTGATTGTTTTTGCCCAAGTACAGAGCAGTTGAAAAGCAGATTTAAACTGAAATCCAGGCCGGGCGCAGTGGCGCACACCTATAATCCTAGCACTCTGGGAAGCCAAGGCGGAAGGATCATTTGAGCTCAGGAGTTCGAGACCAGCCTGAGCAAGAGCGAGACCTTGTCTCTACTGAAAATAGAATGGAATTAGCTGGACACCTAAAAATATATAGAAAAAATTAGCCAGGCATGGTGGCGCATGCCCGTGGTCCAAGCTACTCCAGAGGCTGAGGCAGAAGGATTGCTTGAGCCCAGGAGTTTGAGGTTGCCATGAGCTAGGTCAACACCATGGCACTCTACCCAGGGTAATAGAGTGAGACTTTGTCTCAAAAAAATGAAAAATAAACTGAAATCCATCCCTTCTGACTCTGAAACCAGTGTTTTTCCCACTATAGCAGAGTGGGATGGAAAGTTTAGGCTAGTGGATTTTATGGTCTTAGATGTGAATTACACATTGATAATATATAGGGAATAATATAAATACAAATGCTAATACTAAAATACAATGAATATTTTCTTTATTTTCTTATTTAGTATTAATCTATATAAAATATTAGAAGTTTATAGATAACACTTGACTAAATATTGACTAAAATGTAATAGATATCTAATCATGTAGAATTTGTATGTAAGTCGTTGATAAGATAGCAGCAGTATCTATGATGCTGTGTTATATATGGTAATGCGTATCATCTCTTGAGGGTTTTGTTAAAATATTTGTATTTTATAGAGTTTCTTTTTAATGGCTAACATTTGGGGCTGATGATGTGATTCACTGCCAAAGATAAACTACTGCTTTTGACATTTCTTTACATTTCTAACCTTTTTATTAATCCTTAAACACTGTCAAGGTTTTTAAGATTTTTTTATGTAACAAATTTATTGGAATTTTGGTAAAATATATGTTACACTCTAAATTCTTTTAATTAATGCTTGATTTTTCTCTTGGGGTAGACCTCTGATGGAGTCTTGTTCATGGGATGCACCAAATTTTACACTGTTGACACTACTGATTTATTTTATGTTTTAATGATATTTGTAATCAATAAACTATTGTGTCTGTAAAGAGATGAGGCCAAAGACTAAATTTCCCTTGTCAACCTTGATAGTGTTTTAGTATAGATGTTCTTTCATTAGATACTGAAAATACAAGGGGTTTTAGGTAGTTAGTGAGTGTACATGTGAACTAAAATGCTCTCTGTGTATTTTCTGTTGTGTAAGTACTTGTTCTAATCCAGTGTTATTGCATTATGTAATTGTTCTCCCTGGGAAAAACAGAATGGCATGCATTTTCCACAATACGTAAGTGACCAAAAACTAGCCTTTTTGCAATAAATTGGCATGCTATTAACCACTGCTGTAGCAGAATCTCATAACCTTTCAGCTATTACTTGTTTTCACATTCAGATTTTCAATGTGCAGAAATTCTTCCTAGCATCTACTGATTTCATGGGTGTGTTGCAGAATCGATTCTGATGGTGGCATGGGAAATACCAATTTTTTTTCCTTGCTTAATATTCTGCCATTTGCTGCCAGATGGCTGGGTGTCTGTGTGTGTATCTGTGCTGCCACTGTGCACTTGATGACTTCTGAATGAAGGGAAATGTTGATTGTGGTAATGTTTATAATAACAACTGCATGAAATCTTACAGGCTTCTGCTGTACTTGGCAGTTTGTCTACTGCTCTTGCAGATCTTGATTTTTAAGTAGGGGGAGACCAATAAGCCCTATAGACTCACCCATATGTTAAACTTTTAACTGTTCACTTTAGTGTTATTTTTTAAAAGTTGTGCTTCATTTAACTTCTCCATGCATATGTTCAAATTGCCATATAATTTTAAATTATTTTATGTTTCAGCAATGTTATTGGTCTTTCACTTGTATTCAGTTTCAGTTTTCATTATGAGAAACACAGGCTTAAAGATTGACTATTCCTGTTAAATAATTTTTAGTATAAATTAGAAAACGAACATACATACTCTTTATGTAAGAACTCTGGTTCGTAGGAATAGTCATACTCAATAGTAGTTTTGAATCCCTTGTGGTTCTTTGAAAAAAGTGAAAGACATCCTTAGAAACTAATTATTTTTTGGAAGATCAGGTTATTAATTGATTTGAGAGCTTTAATTTTTTTTCTTTGAGTGCTAAAGAAATGAAGTACCTAGGAAAACATTTAGGAATACTTTTTCTGGGTAAACATTTTTTATGATAGTGATAGACTTTAAATTTTGACCTTTAAATAATTTTTTAGATCTAGAGATTTTTAAAGCTGTAAAAGCACGTTGAAATCTTAGATCGTTGTGTCTAAGTGGAATTTTTTTTGTCTAATAAGTCTGCTTTTCTGCTAATTTCATGACACTTTTTCATTGAGCATTAATTGACACAGTTATTAGTGATCACAAGTGTCACTTAATCACAGCTGTCCTAGCAATACTTTTTAGTAGAACTACCACTATTAATTCCTTGAACTCACTTGACACAGGAGTTTTACTTCCTTGTTTGTTTTTCCTTTCACTGTCAGGCACCCCCCGTAATGGCCTATCCTGCTACTACACCAACAGGCATGATAGGATATGGAATTGTAAGTATTTTTCCAGATACAATTTTAGAAAAAAGATTGATTCATATTTAATATGCTTTTATTACAGACTTAACCTAGAAAAAGAATTTTCTACATACTCCTAGCCCTAGTGCCTAACATAGTAAACCATAGCATTGGTTTCATAAATATTTTTAGAATAATCATTATACAAGAGATATTATTCATTAATGTTCTAGTATTACTTATTTTTATCCTCATAACTTTGCTAGGCATTTTATATTTTCATTACAAACTCATGTAAACATTAATGTTAACTCTAAACCTTTGTTGCTGTGACCTTATATTAAATACCAGTGAGGTTTTATAACCTTGTTATTATAGGGGAAGGGAGGGATTAACATTTTTTGACTTGTATAGGAGTAAATTTAATCTGGTAAAGGCCAGAGAAATTTTTCTATGACAGTGGTTGTTACAGTGCAAAAGCAGTCTTTTAGCCTTTTAAGCTTGCCCACAATGCACATTCTAGACTACTCTTACTCTCCCAACTCTCTCAATATATAGACTCACTTAGATAAGAAATGGAGGTAGTAGCTTCACCCCACTGGTAATATATTTGAGGAACTCTTTCTGGTAGAAGGTAGCACTATGTCCCTTGGGTATTGCTTTTGTGGCTGCCCTCCAATTTCTTTATGCATATGATACGGAAATAGCTCCTTTCATACATGTGGAGAAATTCCACAGCTTTTGTATTGGTGGTCATTGCATTAAAATGTCTTCACAAAAACTCAGGCCAAAGTTCCAGATGTAAATAATGGTCTACTTGAAAGGTTAAATGGAACTCCTTGAAAGATAGGATTTTAGAGTATTGCATTTTAACCAAAATAATATAGAGATCTGTATGTGCATTCTTTTCACACTGGGTATTGTCACTTACTGTGTTGATTTTATATTCTGGAGTGGTAATTTTTAAAGAAACAGATATTTGATTGAGATTCTATTTTCAGTTACTCAAGAATGAATTAACCTCTTAAGCCCATTCTTGATTCTCCCTAAATGTACCTGAAATAAAATGAAAGAACTGTAGAGAGTAAACCTTTCTTCAAAGAATCAACTGTCTTCATTTGTGATCACTTGCATAATGGCATAAGAACTTGTTTTGATATACAAAGGCAATTTACTTAGAAATGTCTTAGCAGTTAATGCATATAGTCTTAAGATTTCCCTATGTGTAAACCTGACAAATTTGGAAATTTTGGAAGTTTTTTGGGCTAAATCATTTTGTCTGTTGTACTATTGTAGAGTTTAAATGTTGCAGCTCATTGAATAGAAAAAGTTAGGCTCTGTTACCACCTTTCAAAAATGAGCATATTAAAGACTTTCCATACCAAAATATACGCTGAAAAGTTTATAGCTATTCTTCTTATTTGCATTCAGAGGAAGCTTCCCTTTGAGTGAAAGCAAAGATACTAGGACCTTTCATCCCTGTTATCATTCTTGTTTACTTAGTCTTAATAAGGAATATGCAAGTCAGTATCCTTTAACTTGATACTCTTCTATTTTTTAGCCTCCTCAAATGGGAAGTGTACCTGTAATGACACAACCAACCTTAATATACAGCCAGCCTGTTATGAGACCACCAAACCCCTTTGGTCCTGTATCGGGAGCACAGGTATTACGTGCTACATGTAACTGTTCTAATGTGCTTGATTTGAAAGGAATATGATACTTAAAAACGCTTATACTATTGGAGAAACAAGTTGTTAGCATTTCCCCCACTTCATCATAGATGCTACTTGCATCGTGTCTTTCTCATATAAGAGTTTTTAGGAATACTGATTATTTGGAAGGAAAGGACAAGTAGATTACAAATATTAAAGATGGAAAATTCTTGATAACTTATATGTGGTGACTTCAGGGGATGATTTTTCTGAGGTTAAGCAACCTACTCTCTCTTCATGATTCTGGAATGCTATCCTTTGTGAACCCTTGAAACGATTAAGTCGGACTTTCAGTTCCTTGGCTAATGACTTAAATGATGCTGCAACAAGGGTGTTGCCCGTGAGATGTTTGTATAACTCCTGGCAAGTCTCCAGAAAGTTTTGGATGCTGTGTTTTCATTAGATAACTTTCTGCCACTGAGGATTATATTCAAAAGCAAACCAAAAAAGGGCAAAAAACTTTGAAGTGTCATGTGGTCCTAAATTCTTTAAATGAGAGACTTTCCTCTTCAGATGTTTCTAAGGCTCCCTCTCCCAGTTCCTGAAAATTCACCCTACATACTCGATTTTCGTTTTTGTTTCATTATTGTAGGCATTAGAGGAAGCTGCATTTTTTTTAAAGCTTTTACTTGTTGTTGTTAGGAAAAGAAATAGGAAATTCCTTTGTTATTTACTTCTCTGGTGGCATACTGTGGGATGAGACCCTTGAATTGACAGGGTGGCTTCTCTTTCTGTGTGTGACTCTGCTCATACTGTTAACAGTTAGAAATAGTTGATTACATGCAACTGTTAAAGCACCCTTCCTTTTCTTAAATGGTTTGCAGTACCAACTGATTGCCTCCTGTGTTTAATGCTTATTTGAAAACATTTGAGTGAGCATTTGGTAATGGATTTGTTATTCCTTTTCCACTTGACTGCATATATATTAGATTTGCCAAGGCATTCAGTGTTACATTACCAAAATTGTATTGATCCAGTTTGAATCTAGTCTCTGTAAGTAGTCCCCCCTTTTCCTTAGGGGATATGTCCCAAGACCCCCAAGTGTATGCCTGGGGGGCCAGCAATTTTTTGTATGCTGTGTATGCTCAGGAGTTGGAGACCAGCCTGAACAAGAGGGAGACCCCTCTCTACTAAAAATAGAAAAATTAGTCGGGCGTTGTGGTACGGCACCTACAGTCCCAGCTACTTGGGAGGCTGAGGCAGGAGGATCACTTGAGCCCAGGAGTTTTGAGGTTGCAGTGAGCTATGATGCCACTGCACTCTAGCCAGGGTGACAGAGGGAGACTCTCTCCAAAAAAAAAAATCTTCACAAAAATCTATCTTTAAAAAAATTGCTGGCCCCTCAACAGCTACTCTTAACCCAGTTTTTATGTCTCGTTGCCTTCTAAAATCCACATAACCCTTTCAGTGAAACACTAAAAATGTGCAAGAATTATAATGTGCATGAAAAGAAACAGTGACTGAAATGCCTTTTCCTATAATAATTACTTTATGCCGAAGAGACGTGAATGAAAACGTTAGGACAAGTTTCTTGTTGAAAGATAAAATTTGAAGTGGGTACTTAATTCTAAATATTACTGACTGTAAAAGCAAATGAAGGAAGCAAATTGATAACTAGAAAAAGCAAATCAGCTGGCAAGGAAGTAGCTCAAAGAAGTTTTGCTCTTATCATACAGTCGTTTGAATCATTTAAGAGTCAGAATCTTAAATCTTTCAATGTTACTTTTAATTCCTTTTTTCCTTTGTTCTTTATGTATCATCACAAAGTCCCACTAATTGTTCCTTTGCTATTAGGTCCCTTCTCCTTGTGTTCTACAGCCTTTATCCAGGTTGGAACCTCTTTATTCACGCTTGTTTTGCAACAGTGCCCCGTGTTCTTTGCCACTCTGATTTAATCTTTTGTGCAGATACTGGAATAATCTTCTGTAGACAATATTTGTAGCATGTTATCTCTATACTCAAACATCAAAGGAGGTGAATCTAATGAACATTTAAAACATACCCTTAGCTTCCCTTCATCTTAAAAATACCTTATGAAGTCTCCCTGTTTTTTTTTTTTTTTTTTTTTTTTTGACAGAGTAGAACGCTATTGGCGGGGGCGAGTGCCGTGGCGTCAGCCTAGCTCACAGCAACCTCAAACTCCTGGACTCAAGCAATCCTACTGTCTCAGCCTCCCAAGTAGCTGGGACTACAGGCATGTGCCACCATGCCCGGCTATTTTTTTCTATATATATTTTTA